>JASAND010022536.1:0-39108 GCA_030248195.1 Trissonchulus latispiculum | reverse complement strand
GATTTGCTGCCAATTTTTCGATTGGTAAACACAGCATAGCGTTAGATATAGTTTTAATTATATTTGAAATAATGAATAAATAGTATGATAAAGTGGGTGGGCAGTTCTGTTATCAGTTCAACACTTCATCAGCTTCTTCACCAGAATACATAGGTAGAATTCATATTCCCAACGTTTTGAACCACTGAATAGTTTTCTGCTACTCGAAACAGTTCCAACAGTCCAAATGATTTTTTAACAATTAAGTTTAACTTAACTTCTTTCAGACTGTCAAGCCCCTGTCCCCCTATCCACTCCATTCCCGTTTCACTCGTTACGATTCGAGCACGAAGGTTAAGGTACCCAACGAAGAGGCCTGGAGATACGGTCTGAGTGTCAACTATTCCTGCGAAGCCGGGTATCAGCTAGTCGGTGCCGTCGAACGCAGTTGTAGTGTAAATGGAAGCTGGACTCAGTATAATCCCACCTGTGAAGGTTTCTGTCATTCTAATATCATTTCATTTTAAATTAGACTTAATTTAAATTTCTAACAAAAATTAATCAAAATAATCATCATCGGCAACGTGTTGGCAAAATGGAGCTGGAAGATTGGTTCCAGCCTAAGCAGTGTAATTGAGCAGTAACGTGGTTTGGTTTTTTAGTTCCACTCAAAACTGCTCAACTCTTTTAACCCTGTGCGTGCACGAAGAGGATTGCAACAATTTTAATGCATAGTTTACCTGTTTAGCAAACTTTTACTTTTCAGTTTTTTAACTGATGTTGTTCACCGGCCAATTTTTCCGTGGGTATACTGACCAGCAAGCCTATATTTTTCGCCGGCCCGGTATTACTTTAAGTCAGTCCCATAGAGTTGCACTCGTATCTACCCATTAATGCTGCTAAACTGTTCTTTTATAGCCGTTAGCTGTGGTGCCCCGCCCTATGTCACCAATGGATATATCGATGATCTGACTGGTGTAACGTTTGGCTCAGAGGCAATATATGCCTGTCGATTCGGCTTTCGCTTGGAACGAACTAATACGTCGATTTGTACTGCCAAAGGAAGTTGGCAGGGTTTGCCAAAATGCACTGGTAAAGTTGTTGTTTACAAAACCTTGACTCTCCAAAACCAAACCACAGCCATAATAGGCAGACAACTCTAGTTTACGACAATAAATTTGTATTGAATGTAAAATTTCATTCCAACACATTTGTATACATTTTTAGTTTTATTTTTGTTTAGAACTAAAGTTACCTATTTATTTATTTTTGGACTTTATTTGATTGATAGCTTTAATATTGAGTTTTTGCAGAAATTGATTACTTAACTCAAACAGCTCCACCAGATCCAAAAATCACCGGATTTACCGACTCTAACCTTTTTTTGACAGTAAACTTTGCATGTAACGGTGGCTATAAAAATTTCAGGAAATGATTTTTAAATCCCCAACAACTGACCAACGAATTCCTCGTTAACAACCTTAGAAACCAGAAATAGCTTCTTTTGTCAATCGCAACCTTAAATATACTCAGTAAATTTACTCAGATTAACTGTTTCAATTTTAATTTGCCAAGTTAACTGTTAGACTAAATCTTGAAGCTGAAACTAATCGTCATTTAAAATGCCAAATCTGTGTGTCTTTAGAGTTGTAGTATGTGTAAGTTCCCTCGCTAGCTCATGGAAAGCTTTTGTGCACTAAAAGTAGATGCCAGTTTTGGGATCAGTCGCCAAACTGGAGTGTAGTCCAGGTTCTTCTTCATTCCCATTTTTTTTCATAAATAATGCAACGCATCGGGACAGTTTCACTGCGGAGATCGAATTTGTTGCAGGTGATGATGAGACTAAATTACAGCACACAGATTTGCCAGTCTCTTCTCGAGCACTATAAATCGTTACCACACCATGATAACAGCTGGTACACTTTTGAAGCCTTTGAATCTCAGAGGCCCAATTGCACTAAAATCGGCATGGCAGTCAATGGCAACACTTGAAAATAAAACGGGAATTAATTTTCAGCAATTGGAGATGACGTAGAAATTGTGTTTTTCGTTACCTGTTTGGAGTTTTAGTTTTAAGCGTTTGAAACAATAAGCTCCAAAACCAGCCAATTCTCATAATATCCTACGTACAGCACCAAAACGCTGTTTACGCCTAAATCCAAGACGCTTTTTAGCTCTTCTCGCAAAAAGGTTAAGCGGAGTTAAATTAGCTCGATAAGATTTCATAAAAACAGTTGAAGAGGAACAGTCGACTTGTGTAGAGTTAAACGAGTTAAAAGAGCAAATTTGCTCTATGCACTCTATTCTACTTCTCTTTCGCGAAAGGCGCAGCGTCAACTGCAGCGGTGACTTTTTTCTTGTATTTGAACGTGAACGAGTGTCGTTTGGACCATTTTCTGAATGCGAATGTTTCAACTTCATCGGTAGCTATCAGTGTCATTGTCCCAAAGGATACCAGATAGTCAATACTACTGACTTTATCGATTGCAATGGTTAGTTAGTTGTTGAAAAAATTAATAGATTGAAAGAAAAAACAAAAAATTACTGATGTATAGTTCAAGGCCATTGTATCAACCTCTAGCGTGTAGAGTGCAGAGTGTAGCACACTTTGATAATAGTTCCTAGTGGAGTATTCTGATTCCTGTGGTCTTGATTGACTAACTTGGTGATTTGCAAACTTTTACATCAGTAACCTGTCTTGGTTTTTTGCTTTGTCTTATCAACTTTGAATGCCACATAGCATACATTGCCTGTTCCAGTAGTTGCGTTTCTTGGCTTTTTTAATTTGTGTATCTGTTAGTTTGTTTGTTCATTTTTTACTTCAGACATCGATGAATGCGACCTCGGTTTGGACAACTGTGAACACGACTGCTTCAATACCCTTGGAAGCTATCATTGCAGCTGTCGGGAGGGTTTTCAGCTGTTCACACCCGAAATTGGGTCTAAAACTTCGGTTAACTGGAACCAAAATATGCTGGTCGGTCGAACTTGTGTACCAATTTCTTGCTCTCCACCTCCTGTAATATCTCAGTCGGCCCTAAAAGTGTCCAACTCTCAGTACATAGTTGGATCTGACATTACCTATGTCTGTGCTGTTGGATATGCAGCCGAGATAAACGGATCCAGAGTCAGCACTGTCCAATCCCACTGTAAAATTGATTCAACCAATGCCACAGGATGGACTAATCTGCCCTTTTCATGTGAAGGTAATGGCGAATGGTTGATAACGTTACAAAATTTCAGTGTTTGTTCTCTTCCCGTTGGTTTTGACAACTGATTGCATTGGTGACGATGTTCCCTCCATACCTGTGTCATAGTTTGGATTCGGGAATTAAACCACACGCTCACTTCGCAGTGGACTTCAAACCACTACTAGGGTACCTGTACAGTTAGGGCTCACGCAATGTACAGTAGACACACATCTGACTGCTCAGGAGATTGTAAGCCATAAAATTGCTGCAATCTTACCTTTGTTTCACGAATAAATTGGATCTAAATCGATCCTAAATAAGGTCTAATTTAAATTTCCACAAAATGGCAGATTTGTGATAATTACTGCGCAAAGATAATGCCACAATTTATGTACATTATGCTTTTGCGGAAGTTTTTGCGTTTTTGTTTATGGAAGTATTACATATTATCACTCCGCTAATTATTCATTCCTCCTTCTTTTGCGGTAAATGCAAGACAAAAATATAGTAGATGCGCCCAATGTGCGTCACCTTTTTGTCCACGCATAAAGCATGTTCACTTCAGCTAACTATAACTTTTGAATGACTAAACTTTTTAAAATGAAACTTTGTCAAAGCCTCAAACACATCTATTTCTACATTTCTTTAGAATTTCACAATATTAGGCAAAATATATCGTCACTTATAGCTCTTTATTTGCGAAAAATTGCAGTTTTTCGCTGGCAAAGCTTTTGTGCCTAAAGTGCGTCGGGCACTTCCTAAAGTGCGTCATTTCGAAGTTCCTATGATTTGCATTAGAAAACCAACTTTTAAAACGCTGTATCCCCCGTTTCCTACAATTTTACGCTATGAAAATTTTTTATAAAGTAGTTGGCTTGTATATAAGCAACATACATAAAAATCAACAAATTCTGTGATCATCGAAAAATTTGTGAAAATGAGACTGTAATGTTATTTTAAGCGAATTTGAGTTGCAAATGAAGCTTTAACAATTTATAAAATGTAATTTTGTGATTTGAAGCACGAAACAACAAATTTTGGTAAAAAATAAAATGTCTAGAAAAACAATAAATTTGGTATTAAATTGCTCAGAATTATTCGTAAGAATATGTCTGAGTGCTTGTTTTTTTATTAAATTAAGTTATAGAATCAGTATTCTTCTTTATTTAAAGCAAATTTACATGTAAAAGATACAAACTCACATTAGGGATAGGAGCACAAAAACTTAATTTAGGGTGACGCACTTTAGGTACTGTTCACCGGTTTGAGTAAAATCGGAATTTCTCAGTTCTAGTAAGATGAAGTCGGGAATTGTTTATATTTTTGGAATCAGCAGATTCCAACGAATAATTTCATAGCTGACACATTAGGTGTTTTTAAATATTAAGGATTTTAGGCGCAGAAGATCGAGTTTGGGACATTGCTTAAAAATTGCCGGACACGCGAATTTTATTGAAGGACCATTGAATTCTGTAGCTCAGTATATTATTAACAAATTTTTGATAAATAATTTTTACATAACTGTATACAGCTTGAATAGGCCTACTCAGAAATGTAAAAATTGTGGGTCATCTCTTAGTATGTGGCGCATGAGACAAGTTTAAACGACTCACTGACGCAATTTGGGGTATGACGCAGATTGGGCGCATTTACTATAATTTTAAACCAATTTTTTGGAATTTTAAGGAATTTTAAAAACTATTAAGATAAAAATGTGGAAATCTTAAAATGGTCATCTCGAAACACACCCGCTACGTACTAATTTACACCTGCATATAACCTTGAATGTCCTTTTGCAGCCTTAATAGAAATTTGCCATTTTGAAGAAATTGCACTCGAGTAATTCTTAGACCTCTTGATATGTCTCCAACCAACGAGCGGAGCAGCATCGTGCATTGTCTTAGCTGGCAAAATCAGATGTATATACAGATTAAGAATTTTTTAAAAGTTGAAATTGCTCACCATTCAAGCAAAAGTTGATTCCGCTATGCTGAGCATTAGCATGGCCAAACAATGTAAACAAAGTGTCAGATATAACGATTCTTTATTTAGGTTAGTCGGTTTCGTAGATGGCCGAGTTAAACAGGTTTAGCCAAATTAGTATGTTCTTTATCTTTGTTTTTCTGATCAATGTGACTGATTCTAGAACAACTCTGTCCGCATCTGTCCAACATTGGTAATGGCTTCGTGGAATACTCCAGTGTTAAATACAGAAGTGTGGCAAGTTACAGTTGCCACAGCGGTTACATGCTTTCTGGTCCGCGGAATAGGATTTGCTATATCCTATCAGATGGTTCGCTTGGCTGGTCTGGGCCGGAGCCACGTTGTCTACGTAAGTGTGGGAATATACTGAGCATATAGAATATAGAACATAGAGTTCTACAAAATTATCTGCAAACATCTTTTCTTTTTGCTACTGCTGTCGCTGTGTAAAGCCGTTGGCTTCGAAATTTAGCTAGCTTTCTTCAGAGTAAATTCTTTGGCTTTATCATTTAGCTATCGTAAAAGTCAGATTTCGTACAGTATGCAAATTAGCTTTTGACTATAAAAGAATGGGCATTTTTGCCATAGTCCTTCACTTTGTCATTTTGACATAATTTAGTCATCACGCTACATCAAAAACCCAAGGACTAAAGGTTGGTTTAGGGGACTTGAATATAAAATTCTACATACGTTTATATACTGGGAAAATGCAAGCCCAGTTGTAACATGCTCAGTGTAACCGAACCATGCTACAACCACGTGCGTACAGTCGATGTGGCGTGCAGTACAATTGTACTGCACGGTAAGCCTTCTCTGCCGTCGGAGTGTCGGCTGCTGACAGCCAGCAGGACTGACTGCACTGATTAGAATTTCTCGTCCTTATATACTTTCCGCCAACATAAATATGCAAATTAGGTTAAACAGCATTTAAACTACTGAAAATTGGAATAAATGTCAGTCTTTCTAGACATGACATTCCGGAAGATGAAAGTCTTCTGGCTTTTTGAGCCCTATTACAAGCCAGTTGTAGCACTGCTTACTGTGCTCACAGAAATTTGTGAGCTCATTTGCAGGCGAAGCCCTCGTGAAGGGCACTCATGCGCTTCGCGCACTCTTGCCCTTCACTCGGGCTTCGTCTGCTAGTGTGCATAAAAATCTCTGAGAGCACTCCTGGCAGTGCTACAACTTACACTTGTAAACTTTGTCCTAGCTTTGGTTTGCTCTAATCAGACCTTCCAATTATATACATATGAGAGCTGGAAGCTGTTCAAAGAAGCTTACGCAAGGGTACCAGCGATTTGTCTACCGTTGCCTCGCTCTCAATTAATTCATACTCATATTTATCTGGAGGGATTGGTTCTAAATGAGAACAAATTTGTGACAAAATGTCCCGGAACTGCTATATAATTTTTATAAATGACTTAAGAGTATTTGTGGTACAATTCTTAAATAAGTAATTTTAAATTAAGGCAAGACACTCCACTCATGTAGTAATCATGAACAGAAAATGTTTGTTCCCAAATTGAAAGTAAGCACGATAGTAAGTACCTAAGTACAAGTACCTGCAATGCGAAAACCAGTAAGCTTTTTGTTTTAGCAATGCAGTGTCCAAAACTGGTTTCTGAAATACCAAATGGTTATGTCTTCGGAAGTGTGAAACCAGTCTACCAAGACTGCATTTACTTTGCATGCGAAATCGGCTACCGGTTGGTTGGATCTGAGGTCATGTGCTGTCTTGAAAATGGCAGATGGGATAATGTGCCGCCTGTTTGTGTCCGTGAGTGAAACAAAACCCATGGACTTTTCTTTCGCAAAAAAGTTTAGCAGTGTATAATATATATAATTTCCCATATATATAATATAATTCCTTTCCTATAATCATTTAACGAATGAAGTGTAGAGTGGAGCTAACCTGGTTAAAAAATCTACTCTGCTGTACCTTAATTTGAATAGATCACGCGAAAAGCATGACGAAATAAAGACTAAGTCGAAATCTAAGTCCAGCGGATTATTTACACTTTTTCTATACTTGTAAAATAATGATAAGACTCAATTCAGTGAACTATTCAATATTTATATGCTAGCACCAAGAGTACATAATATAGGAGTGTGCCACTAGGCACACTCTATGTCATCAGAGCCAAAACTATGCTCTGCTCGCTAACGGCCTACCCCCCCCCGCACATCAGACCCATCATTTCAAAGAATTTTGTGCGCTATGTTTGTGTTCTAAAGCTCGAAGCAGGCACAAAATTCGCGCACGCATTTCGGGGGTGGGCCGTTAGCATGCAGAGCATAGTTTTTGCTCTGATAACATAGAGCTTGCCTAGTAGCATACTCTTATAATTATGTACTCTTGCTAGCACTAAACTAGGAGTGTCTGCTGATCTTTAGCAGTCATGTTAATATCCCTCAAAAAGGGTTGTAATACCATGTCCCTGAATTCGCTACGGTCTGTAACTGTAACCGCTTTTATGAGTCCATCTCTCTATCTACAAAAGCTCAATGTTTTTATTTAAATTTAATTAAAATTGAAATTAAATTTAACCTATTTACATATCTTTTGCAGCACGATAACTTTACAGGTTCCTGCATACGATACCAAAAGCACATTTAGTGAGTACTATTTCTACCTTTATCTTTATAGCACTCAAATGCACAGTCCCCAGTTTACCAAGATTTGTGGAACCCGATTCTTTCTCTGATGTTGGAATAAACGAAGGCGTCAAGCTTCACTGCAGTCGCCCAGGTTTCAAACTACAAGGTAATTTTGTTTTGAATGCAAACTAACCCTTGGCGTGGTATGTATATTCTCGGTGGTAATAAGGAATTTCAGCCTAGCCATGACAAGTATTCCTGCCCTAAAAGTGGTGAGAAGAAAAAATCCAAAACTTCATTTCGAATTTTCCTTTTCCTAAGGTTCTGAAACAGTTCTGTTATTTGCTCTTAATTTTCAGGAAACAGCGAAGTCATTTGCCACCTCAGTGGTCAAGTCCCAAGAGAACCTATGATAGCGCCTTTGACCTTTACCACGGACGAAAACGTTGTCCTAAGGGTGCAGAAAAAGCATGGCTGCATGGACATGACCGAAAAACCTTGCGGTCAATTTCTACCCTACTCGAATGCAAGAATATCGGATGCTATACCGTCTGCAGTATTTGATCGATTATCGATCATTGAAAGTAGTATTGAAAGAGCTGTCCAGGATAGAGAAGATGTAAGCTACGATTCGTAGTGGAATAGGCAATCAAAGCACGAATTCTTTCAATAGAAAGCACATAAGCTAACAATTGACATACATGTCGTCACCCTATCGTCGTTACTAATCGTTCTAACGCAGTGGTACACAGATCTTAGGTTTACGACATAGTCAACTGCATACCCAACAATTCGAAAGCAAAACAAGGTTTCCGACAAACACATCAGCTAAAACCTATTGTGATCTATATGTGTTGTGAAACGTTTAACAGCAACGTGGCAACAAAAGGCCAATCACCTACCACCCGTAAATAGTTAAAACTTATACCAACTGCGTAGTGATTTTTCACAGCTGTGCATAAACCTCAGTCGGGATTACTAACACTATGTATGGGTCCACTCGAACTAATTTCAGAACGATCGATTCAGACAAAATTGAAAATTTTGAAAATTCAATATCTTTAAGCTTTAAGGATGAGGGACGAAAAATTGTTTGTACTCAAATGGCTCGACGATTGCATGTAGGGATTTACAGGAACGCTAATTACAAATACGAAATTAGTTTATCGACTTGTTTTATTTCAGATTTGAAGATAAATATTGTTTGGCTGTCTTGCTCCCTCTTTCAAAAACTTAAAAATTATTGATTATTATTGCATGCCTTCAGTGGAGGTCTCTCATTTTCTTGACCAGCTACAAACTGCATTCCATAAGTCAACTATTACAAATTTATTTAATACTCTTGTTTCTGTTCCGTTTTAGGTACATTGTCATCCGGAGTTTGCCAAATTTATCTGTTCTGCATTTTACTCTCCCTGCGAGCAAACCGCACCGACGTTTTGTCAAAGCGTGTGCGAGGTCATTTATTCTGAGTGTGAAGAAGCTATTTCCGAACACCTGTTATCCCATTTGTTTAATTGTTCACGTTTTGGAAATCTGACATGTATTGGCCTGTCTGAAACAGGTATTCCAGTTATTCTGAAGCAGTTCATAATTGTTTAACAGCTACTAAATCACTAGAATCGAATCTTTTCAGAACCCTCCCCCCCCCCAGCTCAGAATCCGCATAACTTGGTCAAATGATCTGAAATTTGATGTGGGTATGTTTTAGACCATTCTGAGTTGAAATATCGCAAAATTCGTGGATTTCGCAGAATTCAGTTTTTGTGATTCGTAAGGGTGGGACAGGGAAACCGACAAATTATATGTCCAGATATTCCTGAAAACTTGCATACAACGGTTTTCGAAGTCTCAGACCGTGAATCTGAAGTCAGTTTTTTTTGATTTAACGTTTCATTAGCTCAGTATAAGCTAGCTGTAAGCTTGAAACATAAGTTTTCAGCAAAATCGGGAACAAGAAGGTTTTCTGTTCCCCTTAGTCCCTCCTTACGAAGCGAATCGGATTTTGCAAAATTGAGAATTTTTGCGATATTTGAACTCAGACTGGTCGAAACCATACCCACACTAAATTTAAGTGCATTTGGTCAAGTACGTTTGGTCAACTAATGAGTATAATAGCATATTTTTACGCCAATTAAAATTAAAAGCAGGTCAGGCCATGACAAACAAAGTCGTTGTAGTGACCTCGACGAGTCAACAACATATTATACAGATAATTTACGTTAATTTTACGCCGAAAAGTGCAAACAGTGTTTAACACTGGGGCGCCTACAATTTTAGCAGGGTCCCGTCTAGCTACGTCTAGCTACGCACCTGCATATAACACAGTACTGCATACTTTGTCAGATACAGGATTAGTTACTTCGTTTTGACTGTCATTGCAGATGATTCCTTGACTGTGCTCTTCACCCAGGGCGACACATCTAAACCTACTGCTCTATCCGTTTATCGGCTGGCAGTGTTTGTTTCATTTCAACTGATCACGTCCGGAACTGCAGACACAGATCACTGTTCGAGGCTGTTCTCTGAAAAAATAGGATCACGTCTAAAACATCTGAATTCATCGTTAAATCAGCTGAATCCCTGCTCATCTTCCAACAGTATTCGCTTGAATGCTGATCAGTACGAAGTGATGCACATGAATCAAACAGTAAGACATTGAAAAGGAGATTTTTACTGTCTATTTAATTTATTTAGATTGATTTTAAAATAAATTTTAATTAATACACATTTTATAATGCTACAAAATGAGGAAACTGCCAGGAACAAAATAATGGGGACAAGGGACCAACCCGTCAAAACAACCTTTCACTGGGCCAGCCCATCCAGGCAGAACTTAACTATTGAATTGAATTTTACCAGCAGCGAGCGAACAAAATTGGCGTAATCAGTTTTAAGTTTCATTGAGTGTTATAGCAAACAGAATTTTAGTCTTAGCCAAGGTATTTCTCCATAGTGCCACATTAAACAACCATCACCAGTAGCCGTTAATCTTTAATTAATAGATACTACAAGTTGCTCGAAAACTAAACAAAGGAGTGAACCAGAGCCTGACTATTATTATTGATTTTTCATCATTTTAGATGATGAAGGTGAAGTTTATTATTTCGATCGGTCGTACTGATTCTACACTGCTGGCTTCTAGCATCTCACTCTGCCAAACTGCCATCGCCGAAATAATGCCTAACATAACCGGGGAAGGATTCCTACGCAGCTTTTATTCCAGCAAATGTGGTGCTGCTGTGGTTGATCGCAGCAGTGTTTACATGAGTGACTTGACCTCACGAAATGGTAGGTTCAACAAACGTTTGCAATGATAGAGGAGTATGCCATGTCAATCAAGGAAAAGTTCTGCACTGCATTCGACAGATCTAGCTAAACATAACTGTACTATATTTTTCGTTTATACAAAAGTGTCTGCAACACATTTTAGATTTAGCATATACACAAACATAGCAGGATATCGAGAAACCAAGTAACTCTGATATTGCAAAGAATGTCCTGCTCTGTTACTGCACCAAGTTTATCAGTCTTATCATCCTTGAAATAATCGCAATTACCGGCAATTCATGTATTGTTGTGGTTTTATGTTTTGCAGCACTGATCGATGAAATGATCAGTAATCGAAGCAATGATCAGTAACTGCACTAATACTTACAGTATTTGGCATATGTAATGCATAGCTAACTGTGTTGTAAAAACAAAATGTGCCATGTTTATTTATTGGTTAATTTTAGACAAGAAAAAGCATCGAAGATCGATGAAAACGTGTAAAGCAGCGGTTGTCGAAGACATCTCAAGTGATACCTATATATCCAAAGGCGAAAGTGTCAATCTTTATTGTGGAGTAAACAATGAGTGCGGAGCGAGTCAAGTAAACCGTTATATTGTACGAGATCCTTGAGCTTGAGAAATTTCACCACCAAAGCTGAGCCATTATAAATAAGCTAATCGTGTTAATTAATCAATTAATCCAAAAAGTTAATTATGAATGGTTAGATGTCTTTAGATCAGCAAAGCAAAGCTTTTCCACAGGTTCTCTATTTTCACTCTGTTAGAAACAGTTGGGTTATTATCAAAACAGGAGCATTGGCGTAGTCTCGATATCAAAACAAGCATTTATGCAGAAACTGTATTAAAATGTTTCACAAGTTAACCCACTAAAGATTGCCAAAACGTTATGTCGTTGTTAATCTAAAAGTTCGGTACTGCCGTCAAACTCAAATTAGCAACTCGTCAAAACTTGTCCGGCCTGTGCCATGGCTTATTGCCGTTTTTTTCACTCTTGGTAATAATCTTGCTAAACTCGTCACCATCACCACATCACATTTTACCATCTTTTGATTTAACTGTAACCAATTGTTGGTGCAGTTACAGTTAATATTAACGCGCTCTTAACAAAATAGCTGTTTATAGTTTTCAATCGTAGCTACAAAGGTTTTGGGCCTTATTCGTTACACAAGTATTTTGCAGCACGGTTTTGCATTCACAGCTTTGTAATCTCATCGGACGGGAAGCCCCGTGCCCAACACTCGGAGCTTCGGAGCGATGAATACATATCTGTGACTGCACTAAAAATCATGCTACAAAGCATAGTTGTAGCAGCCTTATTTCATTTACTGCTAAACGGCAACGGGAATCACCACCTCATGCACCAGTTTTACTGCTGCGTCAGATTCTAAATGCTGTCACTGTCGGAAGACGTAAGCAACAGTTAATAAGTAAAAGGAGTCTTGCAAAGTTTAGTGGTGTAAATCAGAGATGGAACCGGATCACCGGGTTAGTTTGGGTCACTTTTTTTGGTCACCGGGTCAACAGCTTCGACCCGGTTCTGAGCAGGGTTGTTCCGCATAAGCAATTGACCGGCCCAGGCCTGGCCCGGAGCCCGCTACCAGGCCCGGTCCAAGGCCCGGGCCCGCTCCTTGGCCCGGCTTTAATCCCCGGGCCCGGTGATAGGCTCAAAGCCCAGGCCGCAGCAGGTCGCAGACTCGCAAACTGAGCACGGCAGGCTCAATGAGCCAGGCCGGCCCGGTAAGCCCGGTAGGCCCGGTGGGCCCGAAATCCCGGCAGGCCCGGTGGGTCCGGCCTCTGAAACCGGGAAACACAAAATTTTCCGGGCCCGGAACCCTCTACACGGCCAGGGAACAAGCCTAGTCTTGACCCGGTTTTCTGAATTTACCTCAACTTTAGAAATTTTTGGCTTACCAAGCTAAACTTTCAGCTTAAATTTTTGTTCATTGTGCAATATTAATTTGCTTTTTTCTTATATTTTAGTCTTGAACATATTCACAGCTTGAGTTTATTTGAATCTGTCTGTCTTTGGCAGATCATTGTTTAGCTTTATCAGTTTCATGATTTTACTGCATAAATCTGTTTAGCAATACGGTTTGCAGATCATTTTCGCAAACAAGGTAAATGTTGAAGATGAGTGAACAATTTAATCGAATTTAACGCAATGCTTAATAAAAACCAAATTTTTAAAGTATATACTCCTTGATTTTGGACAAGTTATACTCATATTAGACCCTGTAAATTTCGCAGACGGATACATTGTTGGTTTTGCAAACTGATTTCTGCATAAATTTAGAAAATGTTACAGCTACTATTAAACACTTTTAAAAAATCTAGAGCAAACATATGTATGTCATAGCTATTCTTCTCGGGGTGGTGATGGACTATGAAAGTCAAAAATTTAGCGTTCTTAGGCAAAATCGAAATTTTTTTGCAGATTTTGAATTTTCTGGAAACCGGGTCGCAGGGCATCGGGTCACCGGGTCAGGGCTCAACCGTGTCACCGGGTCAAAACTAAGTGACACAGATCCATAGCTGGTGTAAACACAAACATTTCAAAACTCAATTCAGCTTAGTAAGAGTCAGTTAGTTGTTTCAGATCGTATGGGAGAAATTGTCCTTGGACGGACATGCACTGCAGCTATTTAAAGACAATGCTACAACCAGCTCTGTAGTTCTGGCTTCTGATACAGTGTCAATACTGAAGTTAAATGGAGTGAATACCGAAGAGTCGGCAAACTATAGATGCAATGTATTTCAAAATGGTCGACGAGTGGCCCATAGGAAACTGTTACTTCAAGTCAAAGAAGAGCATGGTAATATGACAAAAAGAAAAAAGTTGTGTACCATCAAAGAAAAGAAAAGTTCGTAACTCCGGTGCGACTCGAACCCACAGCATTTCGCAGACTAGGCGGGCGCTCAGCGAATTGTTCTATAGAGGCACAGTCGCTTCAAGCAATGCATAAGTACGTACATTCTGAGTCAAATACCTCTTATCAAATCATTTTGAGTGCGTTCTTACAGAGAGAGAGAGAGAGAGAGAGGTTGACCGACACCTAGTAATTAACATGGAAGGAGTTAACTCTACTACATTCGGCTGTTAAGTATTGATTCAATAATTCTTTCTTAAATCCGCTGAAAGAGCTCGATTAGCCAGCTCGATTTATGTTACAAATATTTTATGGTTAAGGAATATATATTATATGTATATATATATATATATATATATACATATATATGAATATATATAATTGCATCTGTATTAGCAGGGAATGGCGAAACAGTAAAAATTGTTGTTTAGATAATCTTGCTGTCAGCTTTAGAAATGTGGACAACGCTCAGGCTGCTCGGAGTAAGTATGTGATTGATTGCCATCGATCGGTCAAGTGCCAGAATTTGGACTAAATGTTTGATGCCAGAAAAGCTGTGTAGACAGCAACACAATGAAACACTAGGCTAGACTTAGACCTTGGTGAACAAGTTTCATGATTTGCTGTCGCTTCTACCTTGATCGTGTTTTGGAATGAACAGTACTACGAACTTTACGCGTTCACTCGGAAATTATTCTGCTATGATTATACAAACACTTGTCGGAACAAAATATGAAGTGCAGAGAACATTTTGTTTGGCACTATAAGAAAATATTTATAGCAATTGCTTTTTTGGTTGTTGCAGTTGTTATCCTCGATAGTATGATGGATAACTCAATGTTTTACTTCAGTCCTCAGAAAAATGGATGGAAACGAATCAGCCCGGAAAATTATTTCTCTACGTGTGCACCATACAGGTAATGCTCTAATGCGCTTTGCAGGAGACCCCAGAACATATGGGTAGTTAATGGTCACCGACCGTTGCGCAAGAATATTTTTTCAGCGAACTGGGCGCTCTGAATCCTACCTCCGTCCCGCTATCCTGCAATCAAATGACGTTTGGGTTTTCTCACTCCTGCATGTGTTGAAGCTCGAAAGCAACCGTGTCACTCGTCTAAATGTGACTTTAGAATGGCTGTTTGACTACGAAATTGCTTAATTTAATGCTAACAATTCGGGTTTGGCCATTGCCACTCAGAGTATGATTCAAATCAGCTACTGGCGGCTGTTTCATAATGCCTGTAATTGTACAGGCATGCCGAGTAGTATGCAAGTATTATTATTACTATTATTACTCACTTTAAGGATTATATTCACAAAAAGCTAATTTAATGTGAAATCATATAAATTATTATACAGTTCAGTAAATGAAGACATCTTTACCTTTGATTTACTTTAAGTTTGCTACGCTCTGGCTTTATCGCTGTGAACAAAACCTTAGTTTACGTACTGATATCGATGAAGCTAAACGTAGACTGTGATTATATCATTGACGGCAGTTGCTTCAGTTCTATAAGGCTGCTGCTCTATGAGACATCAAATGCTGACAAAATCCCACAGGTACACTATGATTAAAGAGACCAATGATTAAATTAAAGTAACCTGTGATTTAATTGTTGCGTAGCCTTTATTAGCATCTCTCTCGCTCTTCTTGCTTACCTAGAGCATAAGGTCCTCCCACTGTTAACATGTGCTCCGTTATTGCTGAATGCAAAGAAAAACTGACTAAAACCATTGCATCTTAATCAGGTACTATTCCATCTCATGGCCAATTTCCAAACTCCAAGTTGGTTGGTCACTGCGAGGGTTGATTTTCGCAAACATTGAATTCGTCTCATGCACTGGACTTCTTATAACATTAATCTTTTAGATAGACCTGGATAACGTATCCATATATCGTGAAATCACTTCGCTGAGCAATGTCAGCGAATTGAATGGTCAAAATTCACGATCCCATACATTCTCATTTTCAACCAAGTACCCAAATGGTGGATTTGTATTGGCTGTTCAAAATGGTGAAGGCTGCGCTACGGTTGAGGCTATATCCGCGTTTTATCTTTCGTGTCCTTCAGTGAGTATACTTTTCAACTACCTTATTTGCAAGCAATCCTTCGAAACGGAACCTCTTACGTGAAACGCTACTATTGCATTTATTGTTGCCTCACTACTTAGGTATTTGCTATTTTGAGTAAATAGAAAAGTTATTTTGTGATCCATGGAAAATGCTTCCACATCCTATACTTCCAGGAACACTAGAACAGCTTCCCTATAATCACGGTTCTATTTGAGTTCATGTATGCCTTTCGCGGCAGAGACAAACATTTAAGTAAACGGTTGTAAAGTGCTGTAACGCATGACTGCACATTATCATGGGATGTATACTCTTGCTTTTTCATTATTCACGACGGCAACCACAAATAAAAAATACTTAATTTTAATTTCACAAATTAAATGGTTTCGGACTCTTCGCGCAGGGAAACAGTGCTTATTTGTCTCTGGCACAAATCTAACTACCATATTATTGCACAGAGAATTGTTGAATTCTGTACCTCTACTTGTACTCCACAAGTCGGCGATAAATTCGGTTTAGGCTTTATTCTTTTAAAACATGTCCTCTAACCTGTACAGTGCTTACCAGTGAATACTAAATCAACTACTACGTATTAACACAGCCAAGTTTATATTTATGCATTGATTATGACAAGATGGTATTATTTTCCCAATAACTTTTATTTCAGACTCAAAAGGATTTAGTCAATTTTCCAGAAACTCCTGCGCCGATCCAAGGAATTTTACCGGTAAGAAAATGTTTTCGCTACAACCTCATTCTGTTCCTATTAGTCCATTTGTGCAATTGCTGTTAGTAATTTCCATTTTATTGGCAGCTTTTTACTATAGCTGGAGTTGATCCATGCAAAATGTAATTAGTTCGCTGTGTTGTGAGTACGGATATTTAAATACCTTGTTTTGAGAGTAAATCCGGTAGAAATATTCTCCGAATAATTTAAATAATATACACTTAAACAAAATATTTTGGTTGGAATTTAAACATAGTCAATCAAAACAAACATGTTAAAATGTCTTTCGAATTTAATATGATCCAATAAACATAAATAAAATATATCTTTAATGAAAGAATGAATGAACGAATGCTGCTTTAATGTCTTGGCTAAATGAGCTATTTTCTATATTTTAACACCTATGTTTAAAGATCTTTGTGTGTGTTTATTACCCCAGTGTATTATAAATATCAGTTTGCCAACTTGTACTACCAAAACTGCAAACGATAAATTTAGTCACGAGGCGGATTCGTTCTGTGATCTGACGATCATCGACAGCGAACTCTCTTAGCCACTTCACCTTAATTCCGGATGTTTGGTGTCTGAGAAACTCTATGCAGTTGCAAAACAATTTACAAGGTGTACTGGATTGAGGTAAACACGTGGATGTAGACAGCTCAAGACATTAAAAAAACTATGCAACCTCCAACGGTATAAAAACTTTTGTCGAATGCTAAGATCAGGCACTTATGCGTATGTTTTATTTTGTTTACAAAAACAGCTTTGTCTGATTAAACGGATTTCTGTACAATTATTTTAGGTGCTTGGTGAGTGCACCAGAAATGCGTATAGTCCAATCGGACAGCTTCCAGTGCTACACTGTAATAGCAATGGAACGTGGGACTCAACTGTTTCTGGTGTTTGTCTTTGTGCCAAAGGATATGCCACTGTGGGCACAAAGTGTGTGGCGCAAGGTTTGTTATACTACTAAATACACCCTAGTTTTGTCGATGTCTCATCCTTTATGCATTGTCTGGAAATGAAGATTCATTCATACTACTTCCAGAAATGTTATGAAATGTTTGCAAGAATTGGCAACTAATTAGAAACAGTGGAATAAATTGAAAAATTAAAAATTGAAATGTTAATTAAAAATTGATTTTAAACGAGATTTCGGCTGCACGTCTGGAGAGATACAGTTGAGGCTATCTAACAATATAATATAAGCTGAAAGAAGAAAGATTAGCCTAGCATTGGGTTGGGTTTGATTGATTGGTTTGATGAGCCGGTGAAACAACTGCCACCTTTCATACATTAACTATGTTTCAACAAGGATTGTTGTAAGCGGTGTGTAGTGAGTTCAATAATTTTTTCTTTCAAAAATTAGAACAAAGACATGGGTTGTAGATTACTAGCCACATGGTAATTGCTTTCATTTGCAATGAATTTTAATTGTGTTAATAAAAGTTATAATTACGTGTTCCACTAAAGCAGTCACTGTTTGGCAACAAAGCAAATAATCCATGACGTCTGTGAGTAGTTTCATTCAATTTAGGTCCATCATGTTTGCTTTGCGAAAATCTCTCCTTGTCGGAATGTCAATTATCCTACAAGACAGTTCGATGTAGCCCAAACCAGGTGGCTGTTCATTGAAAATAATCTTTGGTGGTGTAGATTGGTTTGAGATTTTGTAATTATTCACAAAAAGTTAGAGACTAGAATTAATTGAATATCCCTTATCAGAAGGCTACAGCATTCATTGTTACATGGCTAACTCCCAGTCTGCGATTCTGAACTCTGAATTCGGACTCCAAAACCTCGATTATGTTAAATTGCAGGCAAGCGAACCGTGGGCTAACCACATATACTGTTTAAACCAAAAAACGAATGTGATGCTTATTTAGACACAAATTTACTCCGACGCCAGCAGCAGTCAAAGCCAAAGTGTACCAAGGAAATATACAAGAATAAATGAAAGAATGAAGGGTGTCACTACGACACCTTCAACCCGAAAAAATTTAAAACATCCTGAGGGCGCTAGAATACTTAACCGCAATTGCATTCCTCTTTCGGGCAATTTATTGAGTATGTGCAAGGGGTGGTGGTGCGAGGCATCCAGGATCAGCGCTGTTATGGTATTTTATTACGGTCGATTTATTCAGTGTCAGCTTCCCTCCCCTAACAAAATTTAAAATTCGTTGATGATTAGAAGTAGAACACAGACTGAGGTGTTTTGGCTGTAAGTAAACTACAAGCAGAGGGATACAGCTTTTGCATCATCACAACTTATGTGCGTGTACCATAAGAACATAGGACTGTGACATCAGGCAGTCCTTTCTGTTATCAGCTCGAGAAGAGTGCTCTGCTCTCCTCTCTTATTCCCATAAACGTGTACCTTTAGTGACATATCATACCCTAGTCAACCACCCCCCACACCAGATCCTAGGGATTTAACCCCTCCTCAAGTCAAATCCTAATGAAATGAAATGACCCCCGCAAATCAGAACCTACTGATATCCTCTGCAATCTTATTTCTGGAGGGGGATGGTATTTATTTGACCAGGGTCTGATTTGAGGGGACATTAGGTACACGTTTGTGAGGGGTGCATCATTAGCGTGCAGAGTATGGTTAAGAACTAATAACGGAGAACGTGCCTACTGTCGCACTTTTATCATATGCACACTTGAGTTTACTTAATGCGCTTGACTCGAGTTTATCGTATTTAGGTATGTCATGTCAATATGAGTAGTGGCACTGTAACAAAAGGTTGCATTAGCGAAGAATTATGCCAGAATCGAATACATTCTTTCTCTGACTGCACCAACGGAATCGAAGACTGTTTACTTTGTTGTGCTACTGACAATTGCAATAGCATACCGTTTCCACCAAATAAAGTCGACTGGAAAGGTCCATGGCCCGATTGCATCGGTAGGGTACATTTACATCGTATGTTTCAAAGCATATTTATGAAGAACTCTTGAAATCCGTATTTTCAGTCCACTGATTTTACTTTTTTGGATTTTTAAGGGATTATAGTGTATTGCTTACTAATATGAATACCTCACAGTGTGTCAGGTTTTCAAAAAATCATGTTTTTATTCCAGATATTGAACCACCACGATTTCAGAATTGCTCCAATACAATTGCAATAGATATAATGCAGAACACTCCTTACCGCCTTACAACGTATTATTCTAAAGCAGAAGACAATAGTGGCAGTCTGCGTTTATCTATTCTTCCTAAAAACTTTTGGCAAAACGGCGTAATACCTGGTAGAAACAGTTCAGTTACGATTAATGCTAGAGATGATGCAGGTCTACTAGCTCAATGCACAATGAATGTCATTGAAAAAGGTACCCAACCTCTACAGATGTTAATGATACTTTGTGACAGTACGATGGTGTTAACAAGGTGCCCGTTGCGTCAATGGCCCTTTTTATTCAGAAATTATTAAAAACGGCTTTTATGGGAGGCTACTAACCATTGTTCCAGGTTTCTTTTGTCTGAACCCTATAAGAACGGTGTAATCGGACTGAGCTGTTTTGATTTTACCAAACACATACTTCACTTTATTCATGTTTGGTGTCACAAAGGAATAGGATTCACAGGTTCTGAAGTATGCAGAGTACTGCTGGAGGCAGTTCAGAACCGGCGACCAGGCATAATTTGGACAGATAAACGCATACTTATGCAAAATATAACTCCGAAAAGTTTCTTCTGCGACTGTCTAATTACTAACTTTACATAGTTATTATAAAAGCGTGGCCAGCTACACAGATATAATATCTGGTTTCTCTGCTTTCAGACAGAGCTGCCACACTATTGCTCCACTGCCCAGCAGAAATAGTAGAACTAACCGTAGATGAGAACACCAGTGAAAAGTTTGCAGTCGTAGAATTTCCTGACATGACATACGAATCGCTGTCGTTGCAGTCACCAAAAATTCGTTATGATCCATCGAAACCAACTTTGGTAGCATTGAACAAAATATATCAAGTTGAGGTGACAGCTTCCGATGAATTTGGACAGAACAGCACTTGCAGAATGAAATATATGGCTAAAAGTTCGTAAGCGTATCTTTTAATTGATCATAAATAATGCAATAGTTGAATGTTGGGCTGTCTATGCCACGTCAAAATCCCACTATAAATTTGGGTTCACGTTGGATGTTAAATTAATGATGATCGATCAATAAGGATTGTTACAGGATCAATAAGGTTCAGCGTCAGCGCTGCAACCTATAAATCTATTCTGATGCCAAAGCAGGGTTTTTTTGGTTTTCGGATTTGCGTCAACCTTGCGTCCCGCTAAATTTAAGTTGCGTCCCGTTAAGAAATTTTGCGTCCAGGCAGAAATCTTGTTTTAGCGTGTTTTTTAGTGCAAAAATTGTTTTATTTATAAAAATTTCGATAATTTCTTTAGTGCAAAGCTATTTAGACTATTTAGAAAGCTAATGCTGCTTAACGGTAATGCACGATTACAGGACTACCTACCAAGAATATAGATGCGTCCAACATACACGATGGGGGGTCTGGGGGCGGAGCCCCCCAGAAGTTGAAGAATTTTTTTGAAATTACAGAATAATCCGTAAAGGAAATGTTTAAAAAGATTTTATTTGGCGTCTGTTGCAGAACTTAGTAATTTTCGATATATATATATATATATATATATATATATATATATATATATATATATATATATATATATATATATATATATATATAATTGACACACATTATTCCGATATTTCAATGTTAGTTAAACTAATTAAAGTATTAAAAATTTATGAAATATTTAGGAATATCATTGAGAAGAAAGGTAGCAAACATTAAAACATACATTCGGTATCGCAGACTTTGACAACTGGTGATCCTTAATAGCAGGATTATTGCAAATGAGCACCGGGGGGTCTGGGGGACGGAGCCCCCCAGAAGTTGGAGATTTTTCGAAATTGAATTTCGAAATCGAAATCCGTTGTGGAAATGTTTAAAAAAATTATTTGGCAACTGTTACATCTATTCTAACTAAAGCTCCTAACGCTAATGCATTTTTTTGTGTTAATTGCATCTGTGAATTCTTGAATTTTGAATAAACTCAGTATAAAGTCAATAGAGAAGCGTGTATGCCCCAGGCAGCGTTATTCAACTGCAAAACAGTGAAGCATTTGTAAATACTATTAACGTTAGTTACAATAAATGGATAGTGAATTGCTCGTACATAGGTCTTTTGTATTTGAAAATTTCAGAAAAATGGTAATCTTGCATTATTTTAAGTTGCCATTTGTGTATTTTTGCGAAAAACGTTTATTTAGAAGAACCAAAAAATTTGGATATTCTGCTTCTGCTACAGTTACAAATTTTGTTAATTTCGGGGTTTTACTTTAGTACTAATCTTGATCCTGCCTGACCTGTTGAATGAGAACAATATAAATGTGTAAATATATATATAAATGTATATATGCGCCTAGTAATCTCTATGTATTTATTGACGTGAAATTCATGAATTCGAAAAAATCTGATATATATGGATGCAGGTGGACAACAACTTAACAAATAACATTGAGTAACATTGAGACATGACCTTGCACCTTGGCATTCCATGACAAAGTGGGAAACACCGGGGGTCTGGGGGCGGAGCCCCCAGGACCCGAAGAAATTTTTGGAAAAAACGGAAAAATTGGTACTGGAAACATTTAAAGTTTTTACTCTTACAAAAGTGAATTTTCTCCCGAAATAATGTTGCGTCTAGCTTGCGTCCCGCTAAAATTTCATTGCGTCCAGATAAGAAACTTTGCGTCCAGACGCACATCTGGACGCAAAAAAACCCTGTGCCAAAGTACGTTTATGAGTATGTGAACTAGCTTTAAGGTATCAGTATTATTTTATTTTTAAGCATCAGGTTGTCCACCGTGGAGTAGACCTGTTCGAGGCGGTAAAGATCTGGTTTGCAATGCCACTGTTTGCAGGCCTCCACCATGCACAGATGCGATGGAATTGTTTGCGCCATTCGTGATAAATCCAACATACATGTTCTGCGAAGGAAGCGGGATTTGGTTGCCATACACGCTTGCTAAAGGCATACATCAGCGCTCTAATGTTCCACCATCTACCTGCATCAGTAAGTGCTTAAAATAGGGTTTGATCCAAATTAGTTTTCTTCTTATTGGATACATGAGGTATTGTATGTTAATGGTGACGACAAACCTGTTGATAAAAACCATCTGAAACTTTCAGCAGGTGCCGAGAAATGGAAATGCAATTATAGAAATTATTGTGTTCAATTCAATGCAATTCAATGCAATTCAATTAATTTTAACGCCTTTCCTTTTTATGCCTACAACTTCCGGAATTGCGCGTAAAGATGCTACTGTCTTTCAAGAGAAACGTGATGCCTAAGGATTGTACTATGGAATACCAAAAGCAAATCAAGGATTTGGTGAAAACCTCTTTTCAGTCCACTTGCAGGAAAACCTTAAAACAACTGAACTTCCTTTACGAGTTCAACGTATCGTTAGAAGCAGATTCAGTCAATGATCAAAAAGTAAGCATACCTTCTGCCCAAATACCGGCTAGACCTCTTGCTTGACGACTAGAACAGATTGCGTTATGGGATGGCTTTATTTAAAAGAATATTTCATACAGAATTTCATGAAGTTAGCAGACAAGCCTATTTGTTTGTTTATGGACTCGCTTTTAAAGAAAATTTGAACAGCTAACATGTCTTGTGGTACAGGTTAGGTGCCGGGTCCAGTCGGAATAATGGTGTAGCAGTGGTAAAATAAATCAATGGACTCATTGTATTTAATTGCTTTGGAAACCTTGTGTTCAATCGTGGGATACAAAGATTAAAATCAAATTGTATTAAAATCTTCTTCTTATCGGCATTTGGTAACATAAGTCTTGTTTTCTCAGAAGACAGTGGTCATTTTGTGGCATGCACACCTCAGCAAGCTGTTTTAATTTTACTTTTGCTTATGATATAGTCAAAGACCTAAATCCATTGACAGCTCCTTTTGTCATTAGTTCTCTTTCCATTGCAAATGGGCTGAAACTAAAAGTTGGTTTCACTAAATCTGTTTAGGTTAGCCTTATTCTACAGCTGGTTATCAGTACACACGACTCCTACAGAAACGTACAGAGTCTAAAATTGTGCGTGATTCAATTTCGAGCTATCTTTAATTTGACAACCATGTTCCAACGATTGTCACAACCGAATTGTCCTGACGTTGAAGGTTTGGTACTGCTATTCCTTTGCTTAGTATTTCCTTGCTTAATATCGTTTAATTCCACTTATAATAATCACTGTTTTCACTGCATTGAAAATTGAGATTCGGGGCTTACTGATTCACGAAGCCTGGTGGCGTTGCAATCCACTGCTATTTTTGCTCTTTAGCAAAAACGTACACAGATTTAAAATAGAAAAGTCGTTTTAGTTTTAGCTCGTTAAAGTCGAAACATGCTGTATATGGAGGTTTCATCAGTTACTGTAGCTTGTTTCATAGTGCAACCCAGGTTGAAATAATATTAAGATTCCAATTAGCTTGAAGAGTAAACAGGTAGGTCCTAGCATATGCCTCATTCAAATTTTGCTTTATAGCAATCTATCAGCGAATTGACGAAGGCGAATTCGAAGGATGTCCGCTTAATAGAATTCATTTCCGTCGGCTAGATGATAACTCACTATACTGCAGTGAGTCCCCTAGCCTTATTTGCTACGAAACAGCAATATAACTTTCGTTCTCCAGACACCATATGAAGAAGTAATAGTAGTGCTGTTTAGCCTTACTACATAAATGTGATGAAGAGGTGTAATAAGTTGTCACTATAGTAGTACCAGAAACTCAGATTGGTACAAAGGAAAAATAGAGATTTAAGGATTGCGATAAAAGTTTTTCTGTGAGGAAAGTAAGCAATAACGTTTTCGGGAACACTCAGCTTTGCCGTTGAGCCACTGTTTGTAATATGTTTTAGTTGAGTGTCCAAAAGGAACTTATGCTGACATGACATTGAAGGAGTGTCTGTTTTGTCAAGAAGGGACATATCAAGACGAGCCTGGTTCTGTCTTATGCAAACAATGTTCAAAGAACACATTCACGCTGTATAAAGGGGCATCAGATGTCCAGATGTGCTTAGGTATATGCAATCCCTGATTAATCAATCATTCATTGACGTTTAACACTACAGTTCAATGGAATATTTCAAGATTGTTGTTGATTGAGGGGAGAATGTTACTCAATGTTGTCTGGACAGAGGTTACTGGGTACTACTAAAGCCATAACTGAACTGAAACAAAAGTGATGAACACATGTTCGTTTTAGCATTTTGTGAGCCGGGACACTACTCTTCGAGTGGAATGGAGCCATGCCATCGATGCCCACAAGGAACGTTTCAGTCTAAACTTGGTCAGAATTCTTGCAATGCATGTCCTGAAGGAACAACGACTGTTGAAAACGGAACGACGACGCCAAATCGGTGTGGAGGTATCAAGCTTTTTATGCTTTATGAATACTCAGCTAAACGCTAAAGAATAATCAAGTATGGGTATCAGAGTAACTAATTTTATTCATTATTTTATCAAGTATGGGTATCAGTAGTGGTCAAAGATGCTAGTTTCATTCCGCCCAAATATATTTCTAAGTCAACAATCTGTGAGTCTTTTAAAGAAACGTGAGTAAACAAACCTAGCCAGTTTCTGCAGACACTGCTGTGCTAATATAGGCTTCTAAATATGCCACAAAATGAAATTTTATTCGCCTGAATCTTGCTATCCAGTCAGTGGTGTTTATTCTAAGGAAAGTCTGAGATGATTTAGTGCAATTCTTAACCAATGAACATTTACACATATAAGATACTAGCATTTTTCTCGAATTGGCGGAATTGTCGAATGCAAAGCTTGAGCGATAAACATTCCACAGAATTTCACCTGGGCGACTGGAAAGAGGATGTATGAGCTAGATCTATGGAACTTTCCACGGAATTCCGCCAGTAATTTCTGATACGTCTAGTTCGCGGAATCTTGCTTGGCTTGTGTATTCAGTTTATGTTGGTAGGCCTACTGCACGCCTCAGTTTCAGAAGTAACATTGTATTAAGCTACAAGCATTAAGCGGACTATGCAAATAAGATAAAGCTTAAAATCTTTATCAGTTTTGAAAAAACAGAACAAATGGTGGTAGAAATTTTTAAATTTTTAATTTGAATTTTTAAACTGTCAAAAGTGCTTTTTGCTTTGCAACAAAGGAGATTAAATATAGAGGATATCGGAAAGCATTCTAGGTTTTATATATGCAATTTACAAGAAATAGACGCATATATTTTTGTATTTATTTTCGTTTTCCGTGTAGGTAAATATCTCAAAGTTCTGATATTTGAGTAGATTGTTTTGAGAGATGTTGATTTAGCATTCGCCGACTTTTCAGGGGAATATTAGGACGAGTTTTTTAACTGCTCATGAACCTACCTGCACAGTTAAACTGTAGCTTCTCTGCTTAATTACATTTTTGGCATTCACATTCACTGACAAGTTTATACAATTCATGTTCAAATGCATACCATTAAAACTGCCTTTTCAAGAACTCTGTAAATCCGTTTAATGTATTAACTGTTTCGCTCAAATATCAACGGGCTGCGTATTTACGGACACTATTTTGAAGAAAACTAACTAAGATTCAAAATTTTCTTGGATTAGGTGCAGACTACTTAGTATGCAGATTGGTTGCGTCGTACTAGTGATTGAAGCCCGTTGTGGTTCAACGCTTCTCGAAAGGTTGAATAAGACTACAAAAGATTTTTAATAAATTACTTTAAACTATTACTTACGTAAAAAATTAACCAAGTATGCAGCTTGGTTCTAATGCAAATTTTTGCAATCCAAATTATGTTAGATCGTTTCAAACATAGGTTAATATGGGGCTATGGGGTCCAATTCCCCCCTCCAACCCCGACAAGCTACACGCCCTGCCGTCGTCAGGGGCTAGGGGTAAGGAAAAATTGGGCAAGGGGTAAGCAGAAATGGCCGGAAAAATAGGTTTTCGCACCAAAATTCTAAAAATTTTCGGCATCGCCGGAATTTTTTACTCAAATTCCTTAATTTTTCTAAAACTCTATCAGAGTTTTAAAATTTTTTCTAAAATTGGATAATTTTTCTTCAAATTCTTTAAAAATTATGAATGTATTTATTGTTAGCTTTAATTTATGCCTATGGTACAAGCCCCATCAGAATTTTCTTGGAACAACCAGCCCCCCAGGATCCGACCATATTTTAATGCATGGTTTCAAATCTCAGCTTCAATTAATTTAGTTTACTTTTCAGCTGTAATTCAGCGAATTTCTAAAATTTTTACCTTCAAAGTTCATTAGCTTTGATTTCAGTTTTAGTTTCTTTAAAGGTAGTAGCGATTAGGTAAAATTTCCCTATTCAGGCAATTCCGAATATTTCTGAGCCATTTTTAAAATTTTATAACAATAGTCTACAAATTTGAACTTTTATCATTTTGCTCTGACGGATGACAGAATTTATTAAAACATTGACGAAACTGGACAGGTACTAGAACACTGGCTGCACAACGCTTATCCTACCTTGTTTCTTTTGTCGCAATTACCCTTGCGATAACATTGTAATATGTACTTTGTTTGGGCTGAAACGACTGCTTTCTGCCTTACAGAGCTACTCCCTTTGTGCTCATGCTCAACTAGTTTGATCAAAATTAAGAATTGTAATCCTATGCTGCAAGCTTTCGAAAGTTGTAAGGCTCGGGAAGCCTGAAAACCTAAATTCCATGAAGTAAAGTTAATGAGGGCAAACATTTGTGTTGAGAAACAAGTTACTTCTGTGAACAATCTGATGAGGAGTAATTCAGCTTAGGCACATTTTTAGAATACAGCTCAAATCAACCTGAAATTTAATCAGAGCTTGAAGAAGCTTATTTCGAATTTGAATTTTCTACTCTATACAGTTTAAATATTTGACAGTATCAATTTGGGCAGATTTTTGCCATTGTGTGGCAGGTGGCAGATCCTGTAGAAGTTCATTACATTACATACATTACATTCATTTGAAAGATCTCATTGATATCCACGTGTTTTATTTCGCGAAATATTTGTAATGGGTGAACCCACTTTTGAACTGTAAATTTTTGCCTGACCAGCTGCAGTGACTATGCTTAACGTGTAGATGTAATAGCTTGGTCTTACGCTGGGGGAACCATGACCAAAACTCGATAGCAAGTTAAATTTTCAGAAAAAAGCAAATTCTGGCAATAATGCTTATTTATTCGGAATAAAACTTAAAATCATTCTCAAGTTAATTTGACTGGGAGGGGCAGAATTAGTTATTTCTTAACATTAAACAAAATTTGCACATTGCACCCACTGACAAGAATTCTAGTTCAAGCAATGTTTGCTTCATGGAAATTATACAAATCAGGTAAATTCTAGTAAGTGCCACTTCTTAAATGTATGAGTTAAGATCAACTACATATTTTGATTTTTTCCGCTTCATTCCGTAATAGCAATTGGAATTTACTTTTCGACAACACAACCATATCTAAACGGGAGGTCAAAGTTCAAAAGCGATTTTAAGCTTTATTTGAAATCTAAAATTCTTACTCCATTTTTAGTGATTTTTACAGAATGACGTTTTACATCTTACAGAATCTTCGTAAAAATAACGTTTCTCATTTTTAGCAAACCGTAGTGACTTTAAGTGAAAAGTTCGGGCGGAGACTGAAAACGAGTCGTGCAACCTATTTTTGAGCAATTGTTTACCGCTTATGGAAACAACTTCGGGAGCTCTTATGTATGGCGTGGTGTAGAAGAGAGCAACCCCTCTTATTGACCTTAGGCAACAACAACAACAACACCTTGTTTCAGTATGTTAGTTTCAAAATTTGAAGCTTCTGTGGCATAGTACGATTCACGGGATTTCATCTCGTATAAGGGAGGAAGCTGAAGACATGAATTTACCGATTTATATACATATATATATATATATATATATATATATATATATATATATATATATATATATATATATATATATGCAAATATGCCCACATAGGGTATACAGTGGGCAATGTCCTATGCGAGCTGCGTTCCCATACGCAACCTATGTCGCGCAATCGGTTCCCAAGCTAAACCTAGAGCGTGTCAGGCTTAGAATAGAACGTGCTTTTATACGTTTAAGCTTAAGCAATTTTTAGGCATGAGCTCAGCTTAATTAATTAGCTAATTAACAGTATCTCACATAGATTTTTGCGCCACAAAGGGTATAATATGTTTTGAATTTTTTAAAAGAGCCGTTTTCGCCAAAAAATATCAAAAATTATCCATTTTGTCACCCCAAAATCCAGACCCCGTGAAGTCCCCTTGGTGTGGCCTTGTGTCCACACATGGCTGCTGTTTCCCATCGGTGGCTTCAAATCGCGTATTCATATTCAATGTAAAGTCCTGCTTGTTCTGAATAATTTTGGTTCCTGAAATATTCGCCTGTATATAATTCCTGGAACTAAAATTTTCAGCATCAACAGCAAGCCGTTGTTTAATTTTCGTTAATTACCGCTTTATATTAACACTACCATTACTGTCGCGTGTGTATTCAAATTCAAGTCGGCCCATGACATATTTTCAGTGCCTTGCCTCAGTGGAACTTACAGTCAAAATGGGTTAGAGCCCTGCCTGCAATGTGATTATGGCTTTTTTCAACCGTATCTGTCTCGCAAATTTTGTTTCAAGTGTCCTTTAAACATGACAACTGTTCAAATTGGGACGAAGACAAAGCATGATTGCACTGGTATAGTTGTTATTTTGATAGAGATTATTAATATGTTTTAGTTTTAGAATTGCTGTCCACATTCTTGCTTGTTCTATATATGGTTTTTCAACGATCTCCTAATGAGAAGCCTTTGAAAAGATTGCAATAGTTTGTGTAAGCTCTTCGTTATTGCCAGTCTCATGGTCAATGCAAGAGATCAAACCTTAAAACCATAAAAATATTTGTGTATTGCAAATCATAGATGTATGTATTATGGAAATTAATTGTAGTTTCTGATGCTTGTGGAGGCCGTCCTTGCGAGAACGGCGGATCGTGTATTCATGGGTTTGATGGTGAATATTGCGCATGCACAAAGTTGTACAGTGGCAGATGGTGCCAATTTAAACACAATCCCTGCAACTATTTGCAATGCTTCAACGGTGGAAGTTGTGATGTTCAGGATGATGAAGGGGTGTGTCGCTGTCCTGAAGGTAATCTAATGCAGTCGTACGCAGACATTGACAATTAACAAGGTCTAATAGGGCAAATGTTGAACCAAATGGGACAAATTTTATCAACCATTTTAGTGCTTTTTTAGAAGTCCTATGTTCTGTTGTTCGGAGTTCAGAACTTTTGCCTCTGCTTGTAGGTGTAAACATATTTAGGCATGGACGGAAAACAATGTGAGCAGCATAGAAACCCTTGTAGCGGAGACGTATGTGTTAATGGTTATTGTGTGGCCATGTCTGCAGACGAATTCACCTGTGTTTGCACAGCAGGTTTTATGGGGAAACGGTATACGCAAATATCCACTCTACTACTGTAGTTGTTGTTGGATCCTCAATGTGATCAATCTACGTCATAAACTTTGAAATCACAATTTTGTTTTGCTTTCGCTTGCTTGGCATTGATTGGTACTCGTAAACACTTGCTAACAATAAAATATTCGCCAACTCTCTACACTGATCAGCAATTTTCTTCACATTTTACTGCACCAGAAAAAATGAACTAGATAACCGATTTACGGCAAGCATTTTGCCAGTGAAACAAAATGTCATGTTATATAGTCGAGTCATAATGCTAATCATACCTGTGGTTGGAAATGAGGCTATTGTTGGGACTACCTCTTCTTCTTCCACACTCTTCCCTTCCGCAATAACGGTGAACTACTCCAACGCGGTTTTTATTGGATTTTTTGGCAAACATGGTACAACTTCCGAATAAATTGCTAATCCGAAATCTGTCTGATACATGCTTGATGCTGCTTATTATTCATATTTCAGTTAAATTCCATTACTATTCAATTACATGTTTTCTTAGGTGTGAGAAACTAGTGAATCACTGTCATGAGCAGGTGGCAAACTGTGGTGACTGTACGTGCAGGTCAACTCCATATGGTTACTCCTGTGACTGCATGTCTTCTTTGGGCTGGCTGCATAGTGTGCCATTAATTGAAAATTCTGTCAACGAAGTGAACTGCTCCATGTCTTCTTGCGTTCCTTATGGAACAACAAACTGCTCCCTTGGACAGAGCGGAGGCATTAGCTGCAATTGCGAATCCAGTAAGTGCCACTTGGCTTTAACTTAAATTATTTTATTTCAAATCACTTTTTAGGCAATATACGGAGTGAACTATTTGCAAGATATTGATTTATGTATCAACCCTAGTTCTTTTGCTTTGTTAAAAAATTCCGGCAATAAAATGCATGGAGTCTGTCTTAAGCTGGTGGTATCGTGTATCCCACCGGTGTAGACTGAAAAATATGTACTGGCAACCTTTATATTTGACCTCTTTAAAGCATTAAATAACCAAAAACTTGCATATTCCCAGAAATGTAACTTTCATTGTTGGGCGGTAACTCATAAATTGAAAAAATTAAAATAAAATTTTGAACAAGGATTACTTTCGATTAAATTACGTTAGACAGCTGAAATGTCATATGCGGAGACAGGAATATCTTGCCGAGGGTCATTTTTCAGCATTTTGGTTACCGTTTAGCATGTCGAGAGAAAACTACTCAAAACGGACATTGAAGCCATTTTTCAAAATTCAACAAGCTATATCTCATTTGTTCTTGACTCAAACGGAAAACTAGTAAAAATGACCCTGCAATAGGTTTTTGGTTAATTCGTTCGTCAAATTTGAAAACACAATATTACTTGAAGTATGAGAAAACCTAGTTTAAAACATAAATTTCCTTCAGTATGGAACGATCAACGTAATTGGTGCTTGCTAACTGCTGGCTTGCCATTACAAAGGCGCAGCAGTTACCAAAAAGAATTGTTGATTTTGTTATCATAAAATAGTGAAACAAACTGGTTGGGGGAGGACGAAAACGGGTGGGGCGGAGATATCTATTTCCATATATGTTGGCAGACGCTTTGGAAATTGCGGCTGGGAAGAATAACATTATTTTATTTGTACTCCCTCCCCCGTTTCGTAAATTTAATCCCCCGGCACTCTTCACGCCTAGAATATGTCTGAATATTGCTATTATGGATTACTTTAAGTTGTCAGATATGCATGAATAAGTGACATTAAAAGAAAGAAATGGCATTTTTTGGTAAATCTCGATTTTGCGGCGCAGTAGATATGTCAACGTGATATTGTGAAATCAGGGATTTCGCGAAATCCCTGAAAATTTCAGGGATTTCACAGAATCCCTAACATTTTCAGGGGGATTGTGAAACTCATGTCAAAACCTATTTATTTCACAGTTTCCCTGAGTGATTAAGGGATTTCACAGAATCCCGTGTCACTTTCAGGGAAATTGTGAAATGATTGATGTAGTTGAATTTCAGGAACTTTTGTTGTAAATTTGAAAATGTAAATGTTATATAAATTTATAAATTTGCTGTTGAATTGTTGCAGATATACATAATATTTTATTCTAGGTTTGTTTTATTAGCTTAGGTTTGTGTTATTCGCTTACTTTCATCAATCTAAATTTGAAACTTTGCGACAAATCAAATTTCAGTTTATTCTAATGCTACATTTCTTTTCTTTCTTTCTTTGTTTCCTTCTTTCTTTTCTTTAAACTGAAATAAGCGAATAGCTGTAAATCAAATACAGCTTAGCTTTCTCTGGATAATCTATATAAATGCTAAATGAACACCAAATAAACATAGACATTAGAACACAAGTAGAACATGATAATATAATTAACTTCAAAAAGAAAGAAAGAAACAAAGAAAGAAAGAAAGAAAAGAAATGTAGCATTTGAATAAACTGAAATTTGATTTGTCGCAATTGTTACTGTGTGCCTGTTAGTTTCAAATTTAGATTGATGAAAGTAAGCGAATAACACAAACCTAAGCTAATAAGACAAACCTAGAATAAAATATTATGTATATCTGCAACAATTTAACAGCAAATTTATAAATTTATATAACATTTACATTTTCAAATTTACAACAAAATTTCCTGAAATTCAACCACATCAATCATTTCACAATATCCCTGAAAGTGACACGGGATTCTGTGAAATCCCTTAATCACTCAGGGAAACTGTGAAATAAACAGGTTTTAACATGAGTTTCACAATCCCCCTGGAAATGTTAGGGATTCTGTGAAATCCCTGAAATTTTCAGGGATTTCGCGAAATCCCTGATTTCACAATATCACGTTGACAGATATAATCTGCAGGCTGTGCGCTCACCGAAAGTAGTCTGGTTCGAGCTTAAAAATCGAAAACTTTAAATTTTTTATTTTTTGCAGTTTCTAGTATGGGTTGTGTCTATTTATATTAATAATGGCTAAAAATTCGAAAACCAGTTAAAATTGAAAAACTCAGCATAACAATTGTCAAATATGGGATTTTGGTCAAAATAAACATTATTTCATACACGATTAAAAGTTTTATCAGCACGATTGGGAACACTAGAAAGGTCGTTAAGCGCTATTTCAGGTCATTGGGATTATTTGCTATAAAGTTAGCCTTCACAACACGGTAAACGATACCAGCACCTTAAATCAGTTCGCTGCGTGGATACGGAAAAGCTTTTGTTTATATCTTGCAGCATTCAGGGGAGCGACTAAATTGTGCCCCCGCTTTCTTGCATTGTTTTCATTGTTTGTACGACTATACACATTGTGGATACTCAAAAATATTGGTCTTTCGTTCTTAGGTGGCTCTCAGCATTTTGACAGGTACCAGAGGGCCGGTCTGACTACTCATTTTTTTGACATCTGATATAAACACTTAGCAATTCTCCTTGCTGTTTGGTTTAATGAAAACACGTACTGTTTGCCACAATAAAAGAAAACATATTGTGTAACATATACATGCCATATGCTCATTATGCTTCGATATATCCCTAACGCTTGGAGACCAAGGCTAGTCTAAATGTTAAGAACCGTCGGATACATAGAAACAGTTTGTCCCCGAATCAACACATTTTATTCTGATGCAACCCCTGAAGCAAAACTTGGTGTGAACATACACCCGAAGGTCTGCAAAATTGTGACAAATATGAACGAATTTTGCCCTCGCATTATGAACTTACCCATGAAATATGAAAATGTGGCAAAGCCTTTCCCCAGCAGAACCACATTAAGCTTCCTTCCGCTCTCGACATATTCACGTTGAACCGCAAACGTTTCAACGTTTTATTAATTTAAAACTTGCACCAGTCGCACCAGTCTACTAAAGGAGGTGTCATGTTTCTGTCATTAGCTTTCTTATCTTGGGAGTTTCACTGTAGGTAGCAATAATTTTAACAAGCTAAATTGGCATGAATGGTTTGCCGCCGCTTCTTTCTTTACGCAGGTAATTTTGTAGTGTCGATTTCATTCAAATCAGTGAGAAAGAGCATTTTCCGTGCTGTTCTATGAAAATGGTTGCCCTTAAAGGGGCAGTTGGGATAAGGAACTTTCTTTCGAAATGGGTGCCCTGAAAGCAGGGTTTTTTTTTGGTTTTCGGATTTGCGTCAACCTTGCGTCCCGCTAAGTTTAAGTTGCGTCTGGTTAAGAAATTTTGCGTCCGGGTAGAATTTTTGTTTTATCGTGTTTTCAGTGCGAAAAATTGTTTTATTTTTAAAAAATTTTGCTAATTATTGTAACACTATTTACACTATTTAGAAAGTTGATGCTGCTTAAAATGCACGATTACAAGGGTCCCTATAGAATAGAATATAGATGCGGCCAAGGTACACGGCGGGGGGTCTGGGGGGCAGAGCCCCCCAGAAGTTGAAGAATTTTTTGCAATTCCAGAATAATCCGTAATGGAAATGTTTAAAAAGATTTTATTTGCACCTGTTGTATCTGGCGCAATACCTTGAGTAATTTTTTCAAAACTTTTCAATATTTCAATGTTATAACATAGTTAAACTAATTATTAGTATTAAAATTTAATGAAATGTTTAGGAATAGCATTGAGAAAAAAGGTAGTAGAGATCAAATATATATACATTCAGTTTCGAAAACTCTGAGAACTACTGATCCCTGAAAACAGCATTGGAAGTGAGCACCAGGGGGTCTGGGGGGCGGAGCCCCCCCAGAAGTTGAAGATTTTTTGCAATTACGGATTAAATCCGTAATGGAAATGTTTAAAAAGATTAGTTTAGCGCAAATATTTTCCGGCTTACTTAAAATATTTACTTTTCAATTTTACTACTTTAAGGAAACCGAAAATTTTGTCCGACTGCTTATTTTAGACGCCAAAAATGTCCAAAAAGGTGAAAAACACTCATCACACCCCAATATAAGTGTTTTTAATTTTCCAAGCTTAAACCTGAATTTTCAAAAGTACCGGGTCACCGGGTCAGGGGTCGACCGGGTCACCGGGTCAGCAAATAGTGACCCGGTTTCATCTCTAGTCTGTAGCATCTAACGCATTTCGTGTGTAATTTTCGATTTTATTGACATACATTATTCCGATGATGAATGTTATAGATAAACTAATTACGGTTTTAAAAATTAATGAAATAGTTATTAAATTAATATCACCAAATATCACTAAGAAGAAAGGTAATGGAAGCACAAATTCCATTTTCAAAACCCTGAGAATTAAGGATTCCTGAAAGGATTCCCCATTTCACTATTAACGCTGGTTGCAATAAATTCATCGTGAAATGCACGTACATAGGCCTTTTGTATTTGAAAATTTTAGAAAAATGGTAGTCTTGCATTATATAATTCAAATTGCCATTTGTGTATTTTTGCAAAAACGTTTTTTAGAAGAACCAAAGAATTTGGATATTCTGCTCCTGCTACAGTTACAAATTTGTCAATTTCGGGGTTTTACTTTACTACTAATCTTAATCCTGCCTGACGTGTTGAATGAGAACAATATAAATGTTCACGATTATGCATCTTGTAAGATCTATATATATTGAAGTGAAATTTGAGTTCGAAAAGATTTTATATGGATGCAGGTGGACAACAACTTAATAAATAACATTGAGTAACATTGAAGCATGACCTTGCACCTTGGCATTCCATGACAAAGTGGAAAACACCGGGGGTCTGGGGGCGGAGCCCCCAGAACCTGAAGAAATTTTTGGAAAAACGGAAAAATTGGTACTGGAAACATTTAAAGATTTTACTCTTACAAAAGTGAATTTTCTCCCGAAATAATGTTGCGTCTAGCTTGCGTCCAGTTAAAATTTCATTGCGTCCGGATAAGAAACTTTGCGTCCAGACGCACATCTGGACGCAAAAAAAAACCCTGCCTGAAAGGGACAGTTGGGATAAGTAATTTTCCTTGAAGTGGTTGTCCTTGAAAGGGCAGTTAGGATAAAGAGTTTTTCTGGAAATGGTTGCCTTTAAAGGGGCTGTTGGGATAAGGAACATTCTTTCGAGATGGTTGCTCTGAAAGGGACAGTTGGGATGAGTTGTTTTTGTAAAATATGGGGGAGCTAGGGATTTAAACCGCTGAGCTCACGCCCCAAATTTTACAAGCGGAACTGTGCGCAAGAACGCTGACCAGCGACTGCGGGTGGAGATATTTAGTCCAGGCGGCTCTCTTTCCACCGACTTGCCTCGCCAAGGGGGAACAGGTAATTTTTGGGGGACGCCAACGGGGCGCCTAGTAAAAGTGGGGGAACACACACACAAATTAAACTTAGATATAGATCAGCTCCGGGCTAATCCCAGAGCTCTACCTAGCTATAAAAAAGGAGATCAGAATCTAGTTAACTTTTAGCAGTAGTAATTAAGTTAGAAAAGCAAAAGACAACCAGCTGATTTAATGGGAAATACAGGACAAAAATTACAACAGGGAGTCCTTCCGGCGATACCCAGATAGGACAAGCAAAATAGCGGGCTACCCGCACAGCAAACAGGAAAGGGCACAAAAGGGAAATACAAGCAATGGGGAGGGGACCAGCAACAAAGGGGACAATGGAAGAATACAATAAATCTGGGGGAGGGGGTTGGCTAGTAAAGTCAGACCCAGGGGGAACGGGGCAACCCCGCAAATTAGGACGGGAAAGGAGAGGGGGGAAAGTTAGGAATAAAAAGGAAAAACAAATTAGTAGGGGGTTAGGACCAAAAAAGGGAATTAGAAAAGGTAAGTGAAAGGAAATTTTCAAAGAAAAATAGAGACAAAGGCACTTACGTTTTTAGGTGTGGAATTGCGTAGGGTGGGGGCCCCAATCTAGAAACCCGACCGCTCCGTAGGTAGACAAACTCCCAACTGACTACATTCAGTCTGAGTCAGCATCAAAGGGGGACAAACTGGAAAAAAACAGTTTTTGTCAGCGTCTGCTGACGTGCATGATCTGTCTTTGCAGACAGAACATAAAATTACAACATTTACTTAAGGGGGGATTTTTAGAGACCTTTTGGGAATTTTGGGAGAAAAATGGAAAAAGTGCGAAATATAAATATTGGAAAGGGGGGTGATAGCGCAGTCGCTATCACCCACATTACATCTCCCCAGGGCTTAAAGCACGAGCCCCGACGAGTGCCAGGGGGGAAAGGAAAAAGGAAAAAAAGAATTTTTAAGGGAATTGGGATGCACAGTTGCCAATTATATATATAAAGTCAGTAACAAACAAATACGTATATATATATATAGGTAGAATCAAAATACAAAGATAAGCTCGAAATTAAGGGGCCTGGGATGGGGAAAGTAGCTTCAAATTGAATAAAGCATTATTCTTTTTGAGAGATTGGAATAGGGAAGGGAGAAGGGAATGCCACGACCCACCAAGGTTCCGGTCATATATCATGCCAGCTTCGTAGGGCTATCTCAGGTACGGTGGGGCTACCCCAGCAACCTATACGAGCGCCCTAAGGGGGGGAAGGGGGGAAGGGAGTCACCTAGGCTACGCGGTCGAACCCTAGGCTCAAAGGCGGTCTCGGACGTATTTTTTTGATGGGGAAAGGTGGGAAAATTTCGCAAAGGGACTAGAAAATGGGTATTGGCTCACATACATACAGACCACATTTACACACCATCACGCCCGTTAGGGCCTACGGTACATTCACACACGCATTCACACAGAAAAACAGACAACCAAGCCAGTACCCGACGGTATATTTTACCGCAAAAAGGAGGAAAGGGGAGGGGAAGGGATTCAAAAATAGAAAGGATTCTACATCCGAGACGTAAATTTGCCCCTCTGCGCAAATTGGCCTACTTCGCGACAGTCAGGGGAAAAAGACCCTAGCGGCCCTACTTTGTTCGGACTGGGAGAGGAGAACAAAACTGGCAAAATATATGGACTACCCCACACAGAATCAAAATCAAGTGGCAAGAAAGGGAGGGTGGGATTTTAGTCAAAATAATCTCTCAAAAAGAGGCGCTTTCTTTTAAAGGAAAGGTAAAAAGGAAAAGGGTGGGAAAACGGAATTTGGTTGAGCTTAAAATAGGTTTTTGGTTTGATTAAAGGACAAAAACAAAACAAATGACAATAAATACGTACGTAATAGACTTAAGTTAGAAAAATATGATGGTTTTTGAAAGTTCAAGAAAATAAAATGTTAGTTTTTTTAAAAATACAATGAATTTAAAATATTAAGAATAAATCCTTTTGGAATGTAAAAATGAAATAAATTTTTAAAATGTTAAACACCGTACTGGACACATTATGTTATATATGACAAGAAAGAAAAAAAATAACCTATAGAAATATAAAAAGAAATAGCAGATAACAAATTGCATATAAAGTTCCATTAGGCCACCAATTTTATTCTTCTTATGATGATTCAGAGCTATAGGAGAGGAAGTGTGGGACCAGAGACTACCATTATGGTTCAGCAGAAGGGCACAGGGAGACTATAACAGTGTCCAAACAGCACTGGCAAAATAGGAATAGGCCATTAAAGGCAATAAGGAGCACAATAGAGATATAATCATGATAATCCAGAAAATTGGGGCCAATATGATCTAGGGGCCGGAACTGACGTTTAGGGTGCGCCATGTAGGGAACCGTAGGGGACAATAATCAACGTCCAGGGAAACAATCGATGGGCAGGATCAGGGGGGGGGTGGATCATGAATAGCCCCGTCATCCATGAGGGTGTTGGTTAGAATTCGCCAATTGGATGATAAAATGTTAGTAGGAAGATAGGACGGAAGGGCAGGGAGGGACGGGAGGGCAGGAGGACAGGGACAGGGAGGGATCGGCCTACCAGCCACGGAGGACCGGGGAACAGGAATCGAATCGGGAGGTTCGTCCCTTAAATTGGGGAAGGCCGGGTTGCAGTGGGTGATACCT
>JASAND010022533.1:0-44822 GCA_030248195.1 Trissonchulus latispiculum | reverse complement strand
ATTGTACTTCGTTCAGTTACGTATTGCTGTGTGTAAATAATTTTGTTTGTCTGTCTGTTTTGTTTGTTTGTGTAATTTTTCCGAAAAATCGGATCCATCTTAAGCTTTTTCTTCATAAATGCAATAAATATGCGGTTAAAAAGTAGAAAATTCGCGCCGAAGGCGCGTTCAGTTAGGCCTGTTTAGCACTAGTAACAGATAACATTTATGGCTGAAAGTTTCAGAATTGGTCAAACCATTAATCCGCCAGAGCTGAAAAAACCTTTTTGAAAATCCCGTTTTTCCCACCAAAATTTGTACTTTGGCGTCCTGCCAAAAACGGTGTATGAGATATATTGTTGCCCACCATAAACTTTTTTACTTTGATATGTTGGCTGATGTTGGGGGAAAAGTAGCTCTCTCCGACGATGTCGTGCCAACCCCTTCGTAGCCCCCCCCCCCCCTTAAGTAAACCGATTAACTATGATTCTGACTTTCAATCTTGCAACTGTCAAAATCCTATGTTTCCTTCTCAATGTGGGCACCCGCCCCGCGGTTTGTCCCTACACACAAGAGATCACCGCCCTAAAATCGCAAGTCAACAACATTGGTAGCACTTTACCTGAGAATGCTGACAAGCCTGGCAACCTCCGTCTCTAGCTTATACTTTTCCATTCGGCAAAACTTCTATGACAATGGCAAACAATAATTTCCTAAACAGCATATTATGCACAGCAAAAGTCTACATATATACTTCCCCACGAGAAAACGAGATTGGGACAGGGGAGGGAGTCTTAGTCGGTTTTTGGACAAACATATAATTTTTCAAAAGTGATCAAAATGTGGTGTCAAACGAAAGTCCTGAGCGAACTGAGCAAATTCCAGCCATAGAACCATCCACCCAAACGTCCTGTGTCGTCCGTTTGTCTTTACTTCCTCAACCGGAATTGGCCCACACTCAAAAATATTACAGGCTGCTACTGAGCAGTTAATCCAAAGCTCCAGAGGAAGAATTACGTCGAATGACTGAGATACCAACAGCAAGGTACTTCCCAGGATGGCTACAAGGATGACCAGAAGTGACAGAGGGCCTTTTCAAGAAAGAGTAGACTAGAGTTAACGTTAACTCGATCGTTTTTCATGAGAGCTAACCAAAGTGAAACTCCGGTCTGAGTGGAGTTAACACAGTTAATTTTAGCTCAACTCAACTGCATCCTTTCTCGAAAAGGCCCTTTTTCATTAGACTCTTAATGATTAACGCTTTGAATTCCTGCCAACTCTAAGCATAGTTTGACTTGAACAAAGCAACAGGCTAAGCATATATCGGTTCCCCATGCACTCCAGCCAACCCAGCTATCCATACTTGACCGGCCAGTAAACGGGTACCACTACGGTGGAAAGGCAACATAAGTCTGTATTCGGACCCGACAGGCTGTGAACGGATGCCCCCCCATTACAGACGTCGCCAACATTCGAGTTGTCAATCCTGGCTTCGTGCTGAGAATCCGGATATACGTAATCATCTTCTATAGGTTGGAGGAGTTTACTCCAGACGCAACTTTACCTTTAAGGGGTAGTGGCCAAATTATTGGTTCGTCAGCAATCTTATGCAATCACAAGATGAACAGCATTCAGTCAATCAATACAGAACTATTATACTAGATACTTATGTACATGAGTTCGGGGGAGGGGCTTCTAACTATACTTTATTTCATACATACGCACAAAAAACCTGACCCAGTAAAATAAAAATAATGTTCAATAACAACAACGAAGCTCTGTACTCCTATAAAACCATTTTATTACGCAACGCAATGTAGAACAGGACAGAAATTCAGCACAATTATACAACAGTTAGCATTAAACACGCACTGAGCATACACTATATAGTAACAGACTGTGTAATACATTAACAGAAAGATAGATGTCAAAAAGAAACACACATGTATATGTAAGCACTCGGAGAAAACAACATTAATGACCGAATGCTGAAAAGCAAAACTTATGACATACCATACACGTACAAATTATCTAACAAAAACAATTTAGTCAGAAACTACAATTATACGTATAATTGATCCGATTCCTATTCAAAGCGCAAACCACTAACGAACAATAATCTTCAAAATCCTCCAATCATACCCACAAACGTCAAGAAAATGAAGTAAACGCTGGCCAGCAGGCGGATCCACGAAGGATACAAGGCATTAATCATAAAGAAATAATGAAAAACGCCTGCCTGCAGTCACTAAGGCCGTAGCCTTAGTCCGAACAGGAGAGAGCCAATGGGCGCTGTGAGCGCTCTTACCCAGAGAGAACTAATCTCTGGAGCTCCTGCCTGGTTGTCCAAAAGAGGACAGCCAGCTCGGCTCTATCTGTGCTGCAACATAGCCAGAGAAGGTTTTATCAAAACCTCTCTGACTGTGCTATGCACAGAAAGAGGACTGCAGTGGCCAGCGGATCTCCGTAGAGATACAAACAGCATTTACGTCAAGAAAATGAAGTAAACGCTGGCCAGCAGGCGGATCCACGAAGGATACAAGGCATTAATCATAAAGAAATAATGAAAAACGCCTGCCTGCAGTCACTAAGGCCGTAGCCTTAGTCCGAACAGGAGAGAGCCAATGGGCGCTGTGAGCGCTCTTACCCAGAGAGAACTAATCTCTGGAGCTCCTGCCTGGTTGTCCAAAAGAGGACAGCCAGCTCGGCTCTATCTGTGCTGCAACATAGCCAGAGAAGGTTTTATCAAAACCTCTCTGACTGTGCTATGCACAGAAAGAGGAAGAGGACTGCAGTGGCCAGCGGATCTCCGTAGAGATACAAACAGCATTTACGTCAAGAAAATGAAGTAAACGCTGGCCAGCAGGCGGATCCACGAAGGATACAAGGCATTAATCATAAAGAAATAATGAAAAACGCCTGCCTGCAGTCACTAAGGCCGTAGCCTTAGTCCGAACAGGAGAGAGCCAATGGGCGCTGTGAGCGCTCTTACCCAGAGAGAACTAATCTCTGGAGCTCCTGCCTGGTTGTCCAAAAGAGGACAGCCAGCTCGGCTCTATCTGTGCTGCAACATAGCCAGAGAAGGTTTTATCAAAACCTCTCTGACTGTGCTATGCACAGAAAGAGGACTGCAGTGGCCAGCGGATCTCCGTAGAGATACAAACAGCATTTACGTCAAGAAAATGAAGTAAACGCTGGCCAGCAGGCGGATCCACGAAGGATACAAGGCATTAATCATAAAGAAATAATGAAAAACGCCTGCCTGCAGTCACTAAGGCCGTAGCCTTAGTCCGAACAGGAGAGAGCCAATGGGCGCTGTGAGCGCTCTTACCCAGAGAGAACTAATCTCTGGAGCTCCTGCCTGGTTGTCCAAAAGAGGACAGCCAGCTCGGCTCTATCTGTGCTGCAACATAGCCAGAGAAGGTTTTATCAAAACCTCTCTGACTGTGCTATGCACAGAAAGAGGACTGCAGTGGCCAGCGGATCTCCGTAGAGATACAAACAGCATTTACGTCAAGAAAATGAAGTAAACGCTGGCCAGCAGGCGGATCCACGAAGGATACAAGGCATTAATCATAAAGAAATAATGAAAAACGCCTGCCTGCAGTCACTAAGGCCGTAGCCTTAGTCCGAACAGGAGAGAGCCAATGGGCGCTGTGAGCGCTCTTACCCAGAGAGAACTAATCTCTGGAGCTCCTGCCTGGTTGTCCAAAAGAGGACAGCCAGCTCGGCTCTATCTGTGCTGCAACATAGCCAGAGAAGGTTTTATCAAAACCTCTCTGACTGTGCTATGCACAGAAAGAGGACTGCAGTGGCCAGCGGATCTCCGTAGAGATACAAACAGCATTTACGTCAAGAAAATGAAGTAAACGCTGGCCAGCAGGCGGATCCACGAAGGATACAAGGCATTAATCATAAAGAAATAATGAAAAACGCCTGCCTTGTATCCTTCGTGGATCCGCCTGCTGGCCAGCGTTTACTTCATTTTCTTGACGTAAATGCTGTTTGTATCTCTACGGAGATCCGCTGGCCACTGCAGTCCTCTTTCTGTGCATAGCACAGTCAGAGAGGTTTTGATAAAACCTTCTCTGGCTATGTTGCAGCACAGATAGAGCCGAGCTGGCTGTCCTCTTTTGGACAACCAGGCAGGAGCTCCAGAGATTAGTTCTCTCTGGGTAAGAGCGCTCACAGCGCCCATTGGCTCTCTCCTGTTCGGACTAAGGCTACGGCCTTAGTGACTGCAGGCAGGCGTTTTTCATTATTTCTTTATGATTAATGCCTTGTATCCTTCGTGGATCCGCCTGCTGGCCAGCGTTTACTTCATTTTCTTGACGTAAATGCTGTTTGTATCTCTACGGAGATCCGCTGGCCACTGCAGTCCTCTTTCTGTGCATAGCACAGTCAGAGAGGTTTTGATAAAACCTTCTCTGGCTATGTTGCAGCACAGATAGAGCCGAGCTGGCTGTCCTCTTTTGGACAACCAGGCAGGAGCTCCAGAGATTAGTTCTCTCTGGGTAAGAGCGCTCACAGCGCCCATTGGCTCTCTCCTGTTCGGACTAAGGCTACGGCCTTAGTGACTGCAGGCAGGCGTTTTTCATTATTTCTTTATGATTAATGCCTTGTATCCTTCGTGGATCCGCCTGCTGGCCAGCGTTTACTTCATTTTCTTGACGTAAATGCTGTTTGTATCTCTACGGAGATCCGCTGGCCACTGCAGTCCTCTTTCTGTGCATAGCACAGTCAGAGAGGTTTTGATAAAACCTTCTCTGGCTATGTTGCAGCACAGATAGAGCCGAGCTGGCTGTCCTCTTTTGGACAACCAGGCAGGAGCTCCAGAGATTAGTTCTCTCTGGGTAAGAGCGCTCACAGCGCCCATTGGCTCTCTCCTGTTCGGACTAAGGCTACGGCCTTAGTGACTGCAGGCAGGCGTTTTTCATTATTTCTTTATGATTAATGCCTTGTATCCTTCGTGGATCCGCCTGCTGGCCAGCGTTTACTTCATTTTCTTGACGTAAATGCTGTTTGTATCTCTACGGAGATCCGCTGGCCACTGCAGTCCTCTTTCTGTGCATAGCACAGTCAGAGAGGTTTTGATAAAACCTTCTCTGGCTATGTTGCAGCACAGATAGAGCCGAGCTGGCTGTCCTCTTTTGGACAACCAGGCAGGAGCTCCAGAGATTAGTTCTCTCTGGGTAAGAGCGCTCACAGCGCCCATTGGCTCTCTCCTGTTCGGACTAAGGCTACGGCCTTAGTGACTGCAGGCAGGCGTTTTTCATTATTTCTTTATGAATCATACCCACAAAGCAAGCTAACTTTCAAAAAGCATGTTATCATTCATTATAAGGATGAGTATGCAGCACAAAACTCCACTGCACTATTGACATTTTTTGCGAAAAACAACACTTTGCCGTTCCACAGGCCCTCAATAACTTTTGGCATAGCCCATGGTGTTAATCAACTTTGAAAAAACCTACTAAAATCCCAAAAGTATTAGCCAAACAGCTGTTAATAAAATTTAACGCGGACAATCAGAAAATGTCAATGCATACGACCCAAGAGCCCTACACTCAAAAACAGAATGCGCCTACAAAATTACTATAGCTTCATCAAAGTTAAGAAGTAAACAGCAGCACGCATAAATGAACTAGCAGAAAAGATTGTTACTAAAATGCAAAATTATACAAACGGAAAAAACACTGCTATTAGACAAGAATGGAGAAAACACAGCTTACTGGTGATACAAGAGAACCAAATCCGACATTTCTAAACAATTAACACAAAATTAATTTATATAAACAATTAAATGAGACAAAAACTTCTAAGCATATAGTTTTTTGACAAATGGCATATGGAAGGGAAGCCAGCAAATAAAACTAAATACGAATGGAAATTTTCAGAAATTGGTTGGTGAATAAATACCTCGGAATTACCCAAAAATCAGCTGCCAAAAGCATGGTTGGCACGACACAGTAAGCATAGCTATTCAAATTATAAGTAATCATTATTCAATTTATGCAGCACTACAAAATAATTTAAATTTTAATTTAAAATTAATCAATAATTGATATTATGATCTTTAGCGTTTAGTTTAGTTCAACACAAGGTGCTTTTCTACATTAAAAGTACGTTAAACACACAGCAGTACGTAAGGTATAGGTTCTACACAAAAGAAAGCTAAACGCAACGCAAACAGCTAAATTTAGCACGACATTTTGTCCAAAAAACTTATTTACGTACCCAAAAAACAGTCAGCGAAAAATATAGCACGAACTGTATCTGCATTTTCACACACGAGTCAAAACAGTATGTAGAGTTAAATTTTTAACTAGCTAAACCCTGGAAGTTAGTTAAAATGAACTGTATAACTTTAACACTTTTAACTCTGTGCACAAGAAGGATTCAAATTTGTCAAAATTGAACACACAACAACTCCAATTCCATGCAATCTGCTTAAATTGATAACAGGAAAATTCAGACACTAGAATTGGGCACAGCTTTCCAATCCTCAGGAAAAATTACTGTCACAAAAAATGCAACAACAGTTTTCCTTCTTTCGGCCCCTCAAAACGCCCGCTATACACCAAAAAAACCCAAACAATATTAACGTAAAGAAACCACGAACGTTCGGTATAGGTCATCCCCAACTAGAACACACAATGTTTTGTTACGTAATAATGGTGTTGTTAGCTAAAGTAGGGAGGCGGGGGTTGTTGGGTCATTGTTGTGCCGCTGCCTGTTTGATGATTTGCCGCCGTTTTGGCGGCATAGGAGAGACCCGTTGTACCCGCAGTGGCTCCCATAGCAGTGCCGTTCCTACTACTGGGGTTACTGTAGTTGTCGGCGGCAGCAACTGTAGCAGCAGATCTGTTGGCGGTGGCACGTGACATGATACGTGGCTTCCTGGATAGTCCGCCTGAAGGGATACTACCGCCGCATCCTCGTAGGCTGAAACAAACAAACAAAACAGACAGACAGTAAACAATAAATTATTTATACACAAAAGAAACAAACAGACACCACGTGGACCAAAAACATCAACTTTCAAATTTTGCAAAATGATTTTACTGTGGTAAAAGCCGCGATGCCTAAGCGGTCTGAAAATGAAAGCAAAAACTTTTTCCCATCAAGCACTGAGTGAGCAGTGCTTGACAAAACTGAAAACGCGGCGAAGATCAAAGGGTTTTGAAAATTGAAAATATGCTAATAAAAATTCATTCAGTAATTCACTAATCATTTTCATTACCATTCCGAAAAACAGAAATCTTTAGCCCACATATTCGAGATAGAAAAATTCAGATAAATCAATAGTTTAAGATTTTTCAAATTTTAAAAACCTACAAAAATATTCCTTTCCTGATGAGATCTGATCATGAAAAAAATGTTGTGGGTCTCTGATGAATATTTAATGCTGTATAGGCAAACGTGTTTTTTACTGGGGGACTCCCACTTTTTGGCCCGCCCCCCCCGCCCTAAGGTGCCTAGAAATTGCCTAATTTTTAGAATTTATGGTCAAAATTTTCAACAACGTTTCGTCAAAAATCGTCTATTTTGGTATTAAAACTCAATGTCTGAGCACTTTTAAGATAAGTTATAGCAGTATACGTGTATGTGGAAAACACAGCGCTATTTTTATAGTAATCGCCAAAAAAGTTCATTTTTAGTACAAAAATAGCGCTTAAATAGGCAAAAATCGACTAAAAAATCTCCGGCGAAGCCGGAAAATTTTTGAAAATTGGGCCTTCCGAGTATTTTTTTAGGGCAAAAGTTGGTACCAAAAGAGGGGCACCCACTTTTCTGGGGTGGGGAGGGTGTTTACGGGGGGCCAACACTAGGATAAGCCCGGGGGGGGGGCGTCCCCCACTTATTTTAGCCTAGAAAAACCGCACCAAAAGTGATCACGGCACAGTTTTCTACATACACATTTTTGTGTCAGACTTTAGCGTACATGTACATACTTTTCTGAATCAAACATGGCCAGAGGCGGCGGCGGAAACTGCGTATAGTCTGTCAGACTGGGTAGACTAGCCGGCTGATGATGTGGTGGTGGTGGTGGCAGTCCTGAATAGTGGAAAGCCGACGACGACGATGATTGAAGGGGCGGTGGGGGGAGTAGGGGGGGTCCCGTCATACTTAGCAGGGTCGGGGGGAAAGTGGTGGTCATCAGCTGACCTGGGGGCGGAGCGGCACAGCTCAGCATCAGGGGAACGGGACTGGGGGAGGAGTTGGGCGTAGAGGTGGGACTGTCAGTAGCAGTGGTGGTGGTGGGAGAGGAGGGGACGGCCGAGGCACCCAGGATCCGTCGTCGCGCCTCAGCATATTCCGCTTCACGCTGTTCCAGTGTTTTCAGCGGCTGAGATCTGGCGGCTGAAACAGGAACTGAACAAACTGCAGTTATATTGCATATATAGTTTCGAAGGAAAGGTTTGTTTCTCCGGTTCAATTGTGCCTGGGTGGCTCAATCGGTAGAGCTCTGGTCTATGTAGATAGCCAAAGGTTGTGAGTTCAATTCCCCCCTCAGGCCCGACGTTTTTCGGGCCGGAGGTGCTGTAGTGACATCCGTCTTTCTTTCGTTTACAATCTTGTATTATTCCTTCCTTCGACAGTTCTGGGAATTAGTTTCTCTCCAGATAAAACCGCACAGGGGCAGACAGGTGGTGATTCCTTTTGGAGACATCAAGTTTAAACAATTATTATTTTATGGCAGCTTCTGGCCGCTCTTAATTAAGTGACCTGGCCTGGTTGCAAGGAAAATGCTAAGAAAGTGTACGGCCCAGCAAAGCAATGAAAGGTTGACCCCGTATCAGAAATCACAATTTATAAATTATAAATGTATAAGTTTTAGTTTAAATTTAAATTCCTCCTTAAATGCTTCATTGGGGGGGACGACAGTGCTCCAAACATAGTCGGCTCCTTTCGCAGCACAAGCAGTAGACTGGATGACCACAACTCTGGGGGGACTAAGATACCAACCTTCGTGGGAAATCCGATGGACACGGACCCCATCAAATGGAGACCCCACAGGTGTCCCCTGGCATCCGTCTGGTCAACGGCGCTAATGGGCTTTGTTCCCGGGGGCATGGCTTAGCCATGTCGAATTACACTGATGCCATCCAAGTGCTTAAATTATGCTACCGAGTAGTTGTTTGCCTCTTCCTCATTCTTGCCTATTCTACTGAATGATGTGCTGCTGGCTTGCGAACTACGAAGACGTGTGCTGGACTTTGGATGGTTGATGTGCCTCATAGCCATCTAGGCTGACGACCCCGGAAATCACAATAACAACAACACCACAACTCTGTGACAACACAAAGAACTATAGCTTCTTACCATGAAGTTATCCCCACCATTACCTACACGTACACCAGGGTATTATATATTTTTACAGGGGGGGGGCAGGCTCCCCGAAAATGCCTCCCCCCGAGATTTTGGGCTTCCCCCTTAACGAAGTCTACAGTTTTGCCAAAAATGGGCAAATTTTCAACAATTTTCCGGCTTCGCCAGAGATTTCTTCTTAAAAATGGTTATTTTTAGCTTAAATCCTGGCGTTTTTGAGGGTGTTTCACCATGCAACCTACGCCAAAAAATACCATTTTTGGCTCACTTGTGCAAAAATTCTCCCCCCGCCCGGGGCAAAAATCCCTAAAAATACCCTGCCAACACGCATACGTAGGTACGCTGTACATACATACCTTGTCTAGCCTTGCCCTGTTGATCCAGGGCACTGCCTGTTGACGTGGGTCGTTTCAGTATTCTGATCTTCTGTCCCGCAGAGGCGGCGGAAGCGGAGGAAGCCTGCGGGCCGCCGCCCAGAGCAGACGCGTCGGCGCCTGTCATCACAGCTGGTTCCAGCCCGGCGCTGACGCTGAAGCCGGACGACAAATCACCCCCAGAGGCGGACAACTCTCTCCGTCCGGCGCCGCTCAAACCACTGACAGCACCATCGTCATGCTCATCATTGTTGGAGGATGTCGTCCTACGAAACAGCAAACAGTCAACATTATAGGGTACCATGTGGTTGATGGTTAGTTGTTTATGTATATATATATATATATTTACATAAAGAAACAAACAAATAATGATAACCTTCAGATGAGGAATCGCCCCAGTGGGAATCGTTCCTTTTCCTGCTGAAGTTGAACCTTGGGTCAAACTGTCCCAAACGAAACGAAACGTGGAACAGAGAAATGGGAAAAACTAAAATTGTTAGTCTTTTTCTTACTTCCTCTTATGCTAAAGAAAATGGAACTGTGGGGACAAAGAATTTTGCAGCAGATACATACAACAGTCTGATGCTTTTTTTAAATGATCACCGCCCATAAAATCCCAGAACTGCTATGTGCAGAGCCGATTAAAAGAGTCAGTTATTAAAGATTAAGAAATAATTATTTCACATTAGACTCTACCCCAGAACATGAGAGCATATAATATCCAATTTCCAAACGATGCTACACATACCGCTGCTGCAGCTGCTGCTTTCTCAGCTTTTCTTCAATCTTTTTTTCTATCGCCTGGAACAACAGAGTACGTATATAATATGGAAAAACACTCCGAAAAGAAGGGCTTAAGCTTTACTGAAGCGGGGGGGGGGGGAATGTCCAATAGTAAAACTAACTTTCCATTTATACGTATATATATATTTAGGGATCGACCGGAATTCCGGTTCCGGTTCCGGTACTTTTTGGTTCCGGTTCCGGTTCCGGTTTTTGAAAACGTACCGGAACCGGAACCAATTTTAGCCTATCATCAAAAGCAAAATTTTATTAAAATTTTCAAAAATAGCTAGCTAAAACGAAGAAATTTTGTTTAATTCAAGTTGGAGAAATTGTGCACTCTTTGAAACTTGTGAAAAATACTTTTGGCTTATATGTTTAATGGATGAAAATTTATATATATATACGTAATATTTCAATCATGCAAAAACCATTTGCATTTTAATCAGAAAACTCCAATAACAAAGTAATTGTACTGAGATATAACAACAAGCTAAGGAATTAAAAGCCGATGTTCTAAACAAGTCCAATTTTGTATATAGCTGATGTTACCTAAGTTCATGACCAGATTAGATTTACAATACGGAATTTATACAAGAACAGTAATTTTCAGAAAGATTTTAATTTTGTCTGAAGTACGGAGAGAATAAAAGTAAACTAAAATAGTAATAGATATCTTTTGTTTTCTAAAAATGTAAATGGCATTATTATTTTTTATTTTGAGTTTTGAAAATGCTGCAATGCTTCTAGTAAAGTTAAATGAACTTTTTGATTATGACTAGAAATTATCAGGCAAGCCAGATAAAAACTAAACATGTTTATGACTTATTTTGTCGATGGAGCAGATCAATTTCTATCTACTTATATTTAGCTTAATTTAAAATTCAGCTTAACCAAGTAAGAAGTTAAATTTTATTTGCAAGTAAATGTCCTTTAAGTCAACTTGCATTCGATTAAATTATTCATCGAAATTTGTAAAAATATAGATGCCGTTTATTCATCGACAATGTGCTCGAATAATATAAATATAGCATATTCATACCGTGTATAATTAATTTTAAATTTTAAGTTTTAATTTTAAAACTACAAAGTAGTCAAGTTTAACTGTGCTATAAGACAAAAATCTCTTAGTAAACTGCAAATTTCATGTTCCTGCATTGAAATAACTATATAAAATATAAAGCAAACGTTATTACAATGTTCTAGTAACTATAAAAAAGCGAAAAATTGTGCAAAAATTGTCCAAAACGTCAGAAAAACATTCGATTTTTGTAGTGTTAAAGAGCTGGTTCCGGTTCCGGTTCCGGTTCCGGTTTTTTAAAGCCAGTTCCGGTTCCGGTTCCGGTTTTTTGGAGTTCCGGTCGATCCCTAATATATATATATATATATATATATATATATATACATATACCATTACGTATCATAGGGGTCGCGGTAGCGACCCCCATAATATGAGTGAAAATGGTCGAATGACCGTGTAAAACAAGGCTGTGCAGAAGCTGCGCAGATTCCTGCGCAGATTATGTGCGCAAAAATTGTACGTGTCGAGTTTGGTTTGTTCCTGAAGTTTCATCCCCGTACCACTTTCCGTTAAAAAGTTATGCCAAAAATCGCTTACGAGAGTGATGTTTTTTCTGGTTCTCCGCTTTGACGTTTGGTAAGGGGGTTTTGTAGCTTTAATAACAACAGATAGAAAAATTTTTGCCTATGAAAACCATATATATTCTTGGAGTACGCAACAAAAATAAGCCGATAGGCTAGTTATTATGCCTCCCAGAGCCGGAAAAAATTTTTGGTGGGGAGGCAAAGTCGGCCAAACGCAAAAATGGCCAAAAAGTATGCTTCAAAGGCGCCGTAATAAGTCAGACTGGGCTATATATGGGGCAATACTGCCTATATGGCTGAATAGGACACATATCAGGGTCGTTCAATTGCGATATGATTTTCCGGCCCTGAGAGTAATTTTTGGGTACTGGCCTGCCAAAGTTGGTGAATTTTGGTTCCAACTTTGAACTTAGTTTTTTCGCTTATTTTGCGACCTGGAAGGCTCAACTCTTGGTTGCAAAGGTTTTTGCGGACGGAGAATCGATTCCCGCTATCAAGTTTGCTGCCGACTGACCCAAGTTGCTGGGCTGGTTCCACTTTGCCGTCTGGAGGGTCATGTTGGCAACCGCTACCTGGAGGCCCATACTAGGCTCTACTTGGCCTCTCAAAACTTTCTCTATAGGGGTTTTATGGTGCGCCCAGCTCATTTCCGGCGTCCGTTTTGCTGTACAACGCACCCATTTTGGTGGGTTGACTCCACTTGACCGTCTGAGGGGTCAGGTCGATAAGGGGTCAGGTGGTCCAAAATGAAATTTTTCAAAAGTGGTCAAATTTGGTACCAAATGAAAGCCCTAAGCGAGCTGAGCAACTTTTGTCATAGAACTGCATACTCAAAGTGGCTGTAAGAGTGCTGTGGTGGGGTGGGGTGGGGACGTAAGCGATTTTGGGTCAAATAGTATATATCTGCTTGCGCATGGTGATCGGAAATTTATTATGTTGGTTCTTTTTTGCGCATACATATGTAAAAACAAGAACCAAAACTGCTCCTTCGTCGCATGTAAAATACATATGAGTACTCTCAGGCAGGTTGTACAAACACGGAAACTAGCCTGTAAAATGCATATGAGTGGCGTTGAGGTTGTAAATTAAGGAAAACAAGTTGCAAAGCTTAGCATATGAGCCTGTCCTACAACGAGGCTCATATTGGCGTCACAGTGCAGCCTTCTTAAAGATCATCAGGTCATCATATTAAAGAAAAAACGAATGAATAGACATAACATGTTAACATTGTGGCTTGAAAGAAATGGACAGAACGAAGTGAACTGCGACACCTCAAGCTTGACTGTACATGCAAGCTGATGTTTCCCGAAACACCATGGCACCTACTATTTCCGGAAGCACTATATATAGTACAGCTACTGTATTCTCGGAACACTATGACACACTACTCTCACATACGTAATGCTTTCCCCACATGGCTCTGAGTCAGAGCGCAAAGTGGCATGCCGTATAATGCGTATGCACAGTATAATGTCTTAGCGACAAGATGTGTGAAGGACAATTTTGTAATGAAAGCTTTATAGCAAGCTTAACAAAAAAATCAAAATTCGGTTTTTTGGCTGGAACTTTCGCAAAACTGAACCAAATCGATTACTTTGAGGACCCATGGATAGGTCTTGGGCTAAGCTTTAAAACCACCCCAGTTTCGTTGCTGTACGATTTACCAGTAAGTTGCAGTAGACCAAAATGTGTGATTTTTTTGTTAAAGGTTTAACAAAAAAATATCACCCGTTAACAAAAAAAATCAGTGGCGGATCGGATCCCAGAGAGCAGCTAGCAACTTTTTCTCATCAGTTTTGGATAGAGCACACTAAATAACGTATTTAGAACCCAAAACCGCTAACCTAGTGCTCCAACTAAGGCAACTGATCCCGCCGAAGTCTTAGTGGTCACTGATGGCCCCCGACAGAATCCAGTATGAAGTCTGGGGGCTCTAAAGTGCCGTTTTAAAGACTAAAACGTTGTTTTTTCGTGTTTGTGAGTGATTATAACTTATTTCCAGGCATTTTGGCAGAGAAACTCAGAACTTCATATGTTGGTGGTGTATGACCCACGGTCACGTGACCCCTGCCGGACACGTCCGGACCCTCCAGGTACCAGCTGGACAGTCCGAAGTGGCTATAAACATGTCCTAGGGGGTTTTCCAGGGCGCTGAATTCAAATCTGGCATTAGTTTTTAGGTAACTATGGGCTAATACTGACTTCTGGGATCACGTTTACCGTCGGACGGTTCAGGCCCGGCTGGTTACCAGGTTGGACTACCAGAAGTGCCAGTCAACCTCAAAAACAACGTATATAAGGGTTTTCGAGGTCGCTGAGCTCGAATTTGACGTTAGTTTTGCTCTAGCTGCTGTTCTGACTTGAGTAACACAACATAAAAATGATTTTTTATTTGTTAAAATTTTAACAAAAAAAATCACCCACCCCAGGACGGCTCATAGGTCCGACTGGGAACTTCTATATATGTATCGATAGCCCACAGTCAGGACATGTAACATGCACAATATGGGTTGCCTAGGGTTTTCCCTTAGTAAATAGCAGCCGGAATTCGAACTTCGGTCATGAACGTTTTTGAGGTCACTTTTGGGTACCCTCACTTAAAGGTCTGCCCTGAACGCATGGAGAGGGCCTAGGGGCTCAAACTCACAGGCTGTAATGTCGAGATGTGTGGCTATCACCATGCAAAAATTTGGGTCTCTGCGACTTTCCTGTGAGTCAGGGCGGGGTGATTTTTTTTTGTTAAAATTTCGGGTGATTTTTTTTGTTAAGCTTGCTATACGTGCTCTTTATATGAAGGTCAAATATCGACAAATTATATTATGACATACGCCAATATGAGCCTCGTTGTAGGACAGGCTCATATGTTAAGCCGTTGCAACTTGTTTTCCTTAATTTACAACCTCAACGCCACTCATATGCATTTTACAGGCTAGTTTCCGTGTTTGTACAACCTGCCTGAGAGTACTCATATGTATTTTGCATGCGACGAAGGAGCATTTTTGTTTCTTGTATAATTATATGGGTTTTGTACGTGTACGTATGCATGTTGTTGAATTTGACAATTTTGACCAAAAATCCTTAAGGCTGAGGATTAGGTTTACGGAGAAGTTCAACTACCGCTTAAAGGATTTCATAACATAACGTATAAATAAAGACCATCAAAAAAGTCGAAATGAAAGGAAAATGTATGAATTAGATGCAACAATAGGCGGGAATACAAACATTGCTGTGATCGGCTTGTTCCCAGTCATCCAAGACTTCATCAGGCTCATGTTCGTCATTTTCCATGATCCATACCTACGCTAGTGTTGATCCAACGTTTCTTAGTCGGAGCTACTGCAGCAAAGGTAGATATAATAATACCTATATACACAAGCTAAAACAGCAATATACAAAAAAATAGGGGAATTTTAAAATTTTTTGATTGTTTAAAAAGCAGTTTTCAAGCATAATTTGCCTCCAAAATTTTGCGTATGTATATACTGTGGCGCAAGTAACGGCTCTTCAATCAGTAGTATTTCGAAAAAGTACGTATTTCAGAAAAAAGAGCGTAAATTCGCAGTTTGTGGTGCAAAACAAAAACCCAGCCCCTACCCCCATTTTTTCGCCAGCCACCTATGGCAAGCTAACAAAAAATCACCCGAAATTTTAACAAAAAATCACAACGCCCTGACGCGCAGGAAAGTGACAGCGTCAGTTTTTTGCATGGTGATCCACACATATATATGTTTAAAACTTCAGAGCCTGTTACGGGAAATCTTGCAATCTGTTTCAACATTGTACACCTACTGTTCTAAATTGCATATATATTTTTTGCATGTGCCATATGCTTACAGAAAACATATATATATATACCAGCATAGGTGTAACGGAGATTTGGGGTGGGGGGCTCCTCCAACTTTTTTGAGGGCTCTCAGGCGCCCCCGCCAACCCCCCTCCCCCAGGACTAGTAGTGGCGGCCCCGCCCCCTTATGGTTCGAAAAAATTATGTCTCCGATTTGGATGAGAAGGTGCTACTAGGGTAAATCGAGGTCGCTGATTTCAAAAATAGAATCGAGAGATCGGCCCGATCAATCGATCAATCAGTAGAATCGATCGATCAAAAAAATTTTGTCCCCAATTTTCGCGAAAAGTCGCCTATAGGGTAATTCGGGGCGCAGATTCCGAATCGGCAGTCGAAATTTCGATAAGAGATGCCAAATAAGACTTATATATAGACGATTTTTGAATAAATCGAAGAAAATCGATTTTTGCGGGCGCAGGATCGATTTTCATGAAGTTTCGACCACAGATTCGGAATTAGCATCCCCGAATTACCCTATAGGCGACTTTTCGCGAAAATCGGGGACAAAAATTTTTGATAGATTTTAGGGATCGGATCCGGCTCCGGCTTCGGCTCCGGCCCCGGCCGGAATTACGACACTTCCGGCTCCGGTTAACCGGAGCCGGAGGCAGATGTGCCGGAGCCGGAGTTTCTGCCCAGCACCTAACACTGTTGTTCGTATTTAATTTATATTGAACTGTATCGTCCAATTTTACTCCGTTTAAAATAAAAATGGCAATTTTTCAAAAAATTTCGCGCCATAGGCGCGGGTTTTTGTAATTTCTATTTTATTTCTGACTGCGAAAGTAAGTTAGACACCCAATCTGCGTTTAATTATGCGTTTATTTATACTTTTATACTTTATCAAGTTATTATTTATTTATACGTATCCTATTATAAGAATATCGTGAATTCATGCTTTCTTTTCTAGTATGAATATCATTGTAACATTTGAATTCATTCATAGGTCCTTGCTAACTGCATTGCAGTAATATATAAACATGGGATGTTTTAGTCATTTTTACTGTCCATTAGAAGAGTGAGGTCTCCTCTCCTATGTATTAAAAGTGATTACAGGGATTTTTTATATAGCAAATAAACAAAGCCATCTTAACAACGCATATATAAATATACAACAGAACTTAATCATTAAATATTAACAATATTTTGAGAGCCATTTTTTGTAATGGCCTGAAAATATTGGTCCTTGAAGACTTTCAGCCTAAAGACTGACAATGAAAAAATCCGGCTCCGGCTCCGGCTCCGGCCGGACTTCCTTCGCGAAAATCCGGCCGGACAAAAATTCTTGATCCCTAATAGATTTTGATCGATCGATTCTACTGATCGATCGATTCGATTTTTGAAATCAGCGGCCTCGATTTACCCCAGTGGCACCTTCTCATCCAAATCGGAGACAAAAAAATTTTTTCGAACCATAAGGGACCATCGAACCAAATTTTTGTCCCCCCATCTTTGGGGAACCCCTCCTCCTAAATGGACATCCCCCACCAGATTTTTTGACGTACCCTCTCCCCCAGGGTTAAAGCACCCTGGGGGGGATCCCAGACACTGAAAAACCAAATCTACACTTTATGGGTATATCAGTGCCTATGTTTAACATATGGCTGGCTGAGGCTGAGGCTTAGTGTCAGGCTTAGGCTGAGGCTAAGGCTTAGGCTTAGGGCCGTTTAACACGTAAAGATAAAAAAAAGGTCGCCGAACAAAATGTTTAAAAGTTCCCAACTTTCGGCTACCCCCCCCGAGGCCCGAACCCCCCAACGATTTTTGGAACCAAAACGGTAGCTATGGTCATTTTTTGAAAATTTTTCTATAATTTTACCTAAAATCGCTTTAAAACGGTGCAAAAACACCTAAAACATTAAAACAAGCCTTATTTTGACAAAAAAGGGCTAAATTACAGAAAATTTAGTATTTGTGGGCCATTTTTCGAAATTTCTGAGGTTCGAATTCTGGGGATACCCACCCCCCATCACATTTCGGAGGTTGGCCAAGATTTACCCCCCCAGACCCAAAGTTCCAGGGAAATTATGCATGTCCCGACCTCGCCCTCGAAATTTTGTAAGCAGACCCCACCCATAGTTTCACCGGAAATTTTGGTTGGAGGAGGGGTAAGCACTGCAAATTTAGTGGTAGATTCGCGAAATGTGATGGGGAGTATATACCCCCGAACCCCCCTCCCCCAAAATTGGACTTCGGAAAATCCAAAAAATGGTCTAAAAATGCAAAATTTTCAGTATTTTAACGCTTTATCCGTGAAAAGGTTTGTTTAGTTTTAGGCGTTTATACGCGGTTTTAAAGCGATTTTAAGTCAAAATTTGAGAAAACTTTTTCAAAAATGACCATTTTTGGGCAAAATTTAGCAAACTTTTTGGCTCCAAAAAGGGCGGAGGGGGGGTTGTGTAGGAGTAGGCAAAAGTTTGGGGGAGGGTATTGGTATTGTTATGTTGAGTGGATTTGGATTAACAGGTATATATGTGAATGTCGAAAATTCTTGGGGGGCAAAGGGAGCCCAACCAAATGGAGGGGTCACCGACCCCCCTAAAACATTTTTCCTACCCCTACCCCCAAATCGGCCGTCGGCCGACCCCCCCCCCCACAAAAAAATTTCAACCCCTATATACTGATTATTTACAAATTTTAGCCAAAAATTTGAAAATTTTCAAAAAAATAAGAGAAAAATTACTAAAATTCGCTTAATTACCCTAAAAATAGCTCAAAATTGAAAAAATTTTCAGTTTTTTTTACGAAAAACCGATTTTTTTCTCCGACCCCACCTCGAAAAATTTTTCTTACCCCTCCCCCAATCGACTTTTTTTATCCCCCACCCCTTTTTGCCAAACCCCCTCCCTACTTTTTTCAAACCCCCACTCCCTTTTTTTCGCCAGCCACACCTATGCCCCCACCCTACCACACCTGTGGGTGAAACTATAACCATGACCCCCCCCCGGCCCCATAAGTGTGGCTAGCGAAAAAAGTGGGGGAGGGGGTTCGAAAAAAGTAGGGAGGGGCATAGGTGTGGCTGGCGAAAAAAGTGGGGGTGGGGGTTCAGAAAAAGTTGGGAGGGGGGTTTGGCGAAAAAAGGGGTTGGGGGGGTCGCGAAAAGTCGATTTGGGGGGAGGGGTACAAAAATTTTCGAGGGGGTGCGGCGAAAAATCGGTTTTTCGTTAAAAAATTGAAAAATTTTCTAAATTTACAGCTATTTTTAACGATTTTTAACTTAATTAAGCGAATTCTAGCAATTTTTTCGCTAATTTTTGGAATTTTTTGGAAAAATTTCGAATTTTTAGCTAAAATTTTCAAGAAAATTTCTAAAATTTAGGTAGGGGTTAGAAAATTTTTAGGGGGGAGGGGTCTGAAAAAATCGATTTGGGGGGAGGGGTTGGAAAAAATTTTTAGGGGGGGGGTCGGGGTATTCTGCAGCTGAGCTATAGCTTAGGGTTAAAGTTAAGGTGGTAATTCCCTTTGGTCACATAAGTTTGCACCATTATTACTCATTCATTACTTGGAGTTAAGAAGCCATTTTTATATCAAAATGTAGGTTGACATTTCCTCTTTTTAATGCATGCCACCAAACTAATGTTGCTTCTCTAAAATATTTTTAACACATTTTAGAAGAAGTATAATTTTCCAGATTTTTTGCAGACTCAAGTAAATTTTTTCGAGAGACATCGGTTATAGCATTCGATACCTCCATCAAATAGCTGGGGACGATTTTTTATTTATTGTGAAATAGCTCTTCGTTATAGAGAAATAAGCTAAAATGTGTGCGTAACCTGTATTTTGCCTACTTTTTCCAAATTTGTCAAGCGATTACTTTAGCTAGAAAGCAGCAATCGGGGCAACTAAAAAATCGTCCCTGGGTATATTTGTGCAGAACACGTTTGTTCAGTAGCAGCTCTCCAGATTGCATGGTGAATGCTCCACAATCTTTCGAAAAAAATTGGTCGTGTTTTTGCAAAAACTACATTTTTTATGATAGCAGCCTACAGGATAGCGGTTGGAAGACGATCATGCGTCGGATAATTTGTCCCTGTGAGACCTTCAGATCGACGCCCTTAGTTTGATTTTACTGCTTGCGTAGTTCAAGAAATGTTGGATTATTTGATTTCTGCAAAAATGACAAGTTTTCGACGCCGAAACAAGAAAATCGACTATATCTCACGGTAGAGAAAAGCTAGAAACTTGCTTTAAAAAGCAAAAATGTGAAGCTCAATGAGATCTTTCGAATGAATATAGTCATAACTGCATAGCGTGTGCCAAACGTTCAGAAATTGGGAAAAACCACTCTGACCGGAAATCTCGAATTTTTGAATCGGGATTGCGCGGAGGGTGTTAGAACGCTAAAAGAACTTATTTTGGAAGGTTTCGTCAAATTTCGTCTTGATTTACGCCGCCAAATAACAATATGTGCCCAAAAGGAATCACCACCTTAAGCCGTTGCACCAACTGAAATATTGTCAAGAATAGCAAACCCTAAGCTTCAGCTCAGAGTTGCCTTTAACCAATTAGATTCGTTTCTTTAGTCAATGTATCCAATCATCATCTGTCAAGGTTAGCTGACGACTAATTTAACCTTAAGGTTAGCTCCGAGCTAAGTCTTAAAGCTCCTTAACTCTGAGCTCAAGACTATGAATAAAGTAGTGGATCGAATCTCGGGAAAAATATTCAAAGCTAAAGTCGGAAAATCTTTTAGTAAAAACTAAGAAACGTGTATAAACAATAGTTTGAACAGCCAGTGACGAACTTTTCCAAAAAACGAAAGCTGAAATCTTATAAATTGAGTTAGCCCTCAGTTAATCCTGATAGGAATCAGGATTAAGTTTCTGCCGCTAAAGACGAAGTTAGTTCGGAGTTAACCTCGAGGTTAACTTAACCTGATTTGGTGCAACGGATAAACTGAGAATTATCAAGTTAACTCCGAGTTAACCTTGAGGTTAGCTTAACAACGAGCTAACCCTCATTGGTGCAATCGGGTGGAAATCAACTACAGTGGACCACCTAGTGGATGAGGTCTGTACAATTTTTGGCAGGTTTGGAAATCCGAAGCAGGTTGTTTCGGATAATGGCCCACAATTCACTTCAGCAATATTTCGCGATTATTTGCTGAAGAATGGCATAGGTCATATCCTGGTAGCGCCATATCATCCCAGATCCAATGGTCTGGCGGAGAGGTTCGTTCAAACATTCAAAAATGCCATGAACGCATCGAAGAGGGACCAGCTCAGTGTTAGATTGCGGTTGGCCCAATTCTTGCAGCGCTATCTCAGACAACGCATACCACTACTGGTGAGTCTCCTGCTAAACTATTGTTTGGTAGGGAAATGGTGACCTCATTGGACGCACTTAGACTTGTCCGGAAGCAGATCCAGAAACGACAGCAACGCCAAAAACTAAATCATGACAAAAGGGCGAAGAACCGGAAGTTTCATTTGGGTCAAGCGGTGTGGGTTTTGGATCACAGGCCGGGACATGATTCATGGGCCAGGGGTATCATTACTGAGGTATCTGGTCCAGTATCATATGTAGTCCGGGTGGGTCTTCTCAGATGAAGAAGACACGTCGACCACCTCCGGGACGCGACAGAAGATATGGAACCAGCTGACATAGATGATCTACCGAATGGGTCACCAGGTGATGGGGTCGGTATCCCTACTCCCAATACACCTGGAAGTCCAACAGAGCCAGTTACTACGGAGCCACCTCCTCCAAATAATGACATTGGTGTCCGTCGGTCCTGTCGACAACCGTTGGCACCGAAGCGACTACATTATCCTACCTTGGGACAACCCATCCTGGAAAGATTTCATCCATGAAGAATCCGAGATTCTTGATTCATTGAAGGGAGAGTGATGTAGTGTTTGTACGACTGTTAAGAGAATATGTAAATGAGGTTATGTTCTTCATTCAATTACACACACACACACACACACACACACACACACACACACACACACACACACACACACACACACACACACACACACACACACACACACACACACACACACACACACACACACACACACACACACACACACACACACACACACACACACCACAAAGGCGATTGCGATTACGTAATGCCCTTGATTTATTTCTAACTCTAAAAATATTCCAAACTTACTCTTTAAATTCCCCGTAGGTATTGTAATCTTTGAGCTTTTGTCCTTTTCGAAAGGATTCTCTTGTTTGTTGCTGGCTTTTGTCTAAGAAATTACCAGAGCTTTTTTCTCATCAGGATAAAGAATGCAGCAAGCTCGAATTCAATTTCCTAACTCCTGCTGTTAAGTTCGTAATAGCAAGAGTACATAATAGATAAGAGTATGACAACAGGCAGGCTCTCTGTTATCAGAGCAAAAACTATGCTCGGCCCCCCACAAATTCTCACACCGCCCCTAGCGCCACCCCCGGTTCTGCATGTATATGTTAAACATACACGCTTGCACCCTGTCCCAAATTAGGCCTCGGTAAATAACGTGTAATTATGCAAGACAGTGAGCAACCCCTATTGGGGCGGGGGGGGCTGGTGTGCTCATCCTTCTTTATGTTCTGTATCGTCAAAAACAAGAAGACCAAATTTCGTCTAAAGAACCAACTAGCCGTAGGCATACAAACGAAAGGTCCCTTCTAAGCTTACGGTAGCAATGGTGCAAAGTCAAGCTACAATACAACACATTCAAAGACAACCAATTAACACAATTGCACAATACATGCATAGGATGGACCTATGTTCATCAGTTACTAGCCATTATCAAAGTATCTACCGTATATCTTATAGTTAATTTCTGTAGAATCTAATAATTTGGTTGCCTAATTATTACCTAATTACCTAAAGTTGTGTTTTTATGTTTTAAGGTTAGCTATTTTGAGTTCACTCTCTTATTTTAATTACTAGCTAAACATTATTTGCTTGTGCACTACGTATTACTTTTACTAACAGTAATTTATTTCATGTCTCAGTTCGCAAGTTTCTTATTTATTTTCAATTTAAAATTAAGTTTAAGTCCTGACAAAGCTAGCTATCTGTTACGCATTCTTTTGATAGAAACCACGTACAGAAGATATATGCATATCATTTTAAAGCTCTATTTATCTTCCTTCATGTAGTTAAATCAAATTAATCATATAAGGCTTAGATAAAATTTTCATTATTTGCGCATGCGCACAGACATGATGGTAGCCAACCAATTATGCGTACTCTGACACCAAACGTTTACGCAAAGGAAGCCCTGTCAACCAAACTTTGCTCACACAAGTTTTTGTCAAAATTGCTTCACCCATACCAAGAGTTTATAATAGGAAGAGTATTGCACTCAGCTCATCCTAATAGAATAAGTTTTTACATCAAGAAAATGAGGTAAACGCAGGCCAGCAGGCGGACCCACGAAGGATACAAGGCATTAATCATAAAGAAATATTGAAAAACGCCTGCCTGCAGTCACTAAGGCCGAAGCCTTAGTCCGAACAGGAGAGAGCCAAGCTGTGAGCGCTCTTACCCAAAGAGAACTAGTCTCTGGACTCTGGAGCTCCTGCCTGGTTGTCCTAGAAGGACAGCCAGCTCGGCTCTACCTGTGCTGCAGCATAGCCAGAGAAGGTTTTATCAAAACCTCTCTGACTGAGCTTGCTATGCACACAAAGAGGACTGCAGTGGCCCGCGGATCTCCGTAGAGATACAAACAGCATTTACATCAGGAAAATGAGGTAAACGCGGGCCAGCAGGCGGATCTACGAAGGATACAAGGCATTAATCATAAAGAATTAATGAACAAGCAATATTTATGCAAAAGGTTAAGTGTCCGCAGAAGGACATTTTCAGTAAATTGTAAACCTGCTGCGCAGAAAATTCTTTTACAACGAGTTAGTTTTTACTTGCTCACTACAAAAACAAAGGTGCAAAACATTGTTTGAACTTTTTAATATAAAGTTAGAAGAATTTATTTTATACCGCAGGTAAAGTTTAAACAATTCAGCATTACATATTAGCATTTTACGTTCCCATAAGTTTCATACATTTGAAAAATTTTTGCTGAGCTGTCAGTGATATAAGTTTAACTTTAACGATTAGTCATCTATTAGAATAGAGAATGCATAGAAGTTTCCGATTTTAGAATTCCCATCAATACATGGACATACATATATGCGTAATATCTTCATTAATTATAAACAGAAATTCTTTGGAATGGCAGACAAGTTTCCACATACAAATCATGCTAACCATATCTTTGACCATTGTTTACACGCATTTACGGTGAAGAGTATCTGTATCAAGCAAAATGCGTGTGAAGCCTCGAGGCTGACCAAACATAAGAGACCTGCTGCGCCTGCGAAAAACGCCTGGTAGGCACTCACAGCGCCCATTGGCTCTCTCCTGTTCGGACTAAGGCTTCGGCCAGTGACTGCAGGCAGGCGTTGTTCATTATTTCTTTGTGATTAATGCCTTTTATCCTTCGTGGATCTGCCTGCTGGCCCGCGTTTACCTCATGTAAGTGATGTAAGTGCTGTTTGTATCTCTACGGAGATCCGCGGGCCACTGCAGTTCTCTTTCTGTGCATAGCACAGTCAGAGAGGTTTTGATAAAACCTTCTTTGGCTATGTTGCAGCACAGATGGAGCCGAGCTGGCTGTCCTTCTAGGACAACCAGGCAGGAGCTCCAGAGTCCAGAGACTAGTTCTCTCTGGGTAAGAGCGCTCACAGCGCCCATTGGCTTTCCCCTGTTCGGACTAAAGCTTCGGCATTAGTGACTGCAGGCAAGCGTTTATCATTATTTCTTTATAATAAAATAAGCTTGCGAGATGCTCGAAGGCCGAAATCTCGGGGAGGGGGGGGTTCTCAACACGTAAACATACAACGCTGACATTTTTCAAAAACGGGCGTTTTTCCCAAATTAAATACTAAGCTTGAGCTAGGAAAATCGTACTGCAATAATTTTTATGTCATTATGTTGCGTACAATGAGATCGTTTTAACAATATAAAACTTATGTAGTTCGGTTCAGGCAATCTCTTAGAAAACTGGCAATAAAACATCCTTTCCAGGAAAATTCCAGGAATATCATCATTTCTTCAAAATACCTTAAGGCCGGTTCACACGATCAAATCTCGTCAAATAAATTTGATCAAATTTGACCAAACTTGTAATTTGACCAAATTTGATGGTTTGAACGTGCATCAAATTCCATCAAATTCCGTCAAATTTGCCATCAAGTTGCTGTCAAACTGTCAAATTGGTTTGGTCAGTGAGCAAAAACCATCAAATATTTGACGGCTTATCCAATGGCATTTTACCACGTCTATCACGTGACCGTAAATCAATTTGAAGCATACCTTTTTGTTTTCTTCATACATGCAGTTTCTCTACGGTTTTTCAACACAATGTGCAAAATCACAGGACTATAATAACATACACTTTTGTTACGTATACTTTTGCCTTAAATTTACTTTAAATTTTTTGCCTACTTAAATTTCGCCAAATGTTCGAAAAATTGATGAAATATTTCAAATTTAAAAATCGAAATTTAAAAATTTAAAAATGAAAAGTTTTTAAAACTATAAATTGTTGACCTTTTTAAAAAGATTAAGCAAAGGCCTGTGATTTTGCATAACTTTGGTTTTTAGCATTCTTGACAAATTAATTTGCGCTATTATGTCATTTTCCTTCGACGATGAAGTTCTGTTGATAGAATTTAATCAAACCTACGATGGTGGAATGTGAAAGATCGATTTTACCATGACAAATCCTATCGTCAAAAAGTCTGGTGAAAATTGCCGAAAAACTGGGAGGCAGATTTACTAGTAAGCAATCACTGCAAATTCAATGTAAAGATTTATGTAATGGCTAGTTATTCATGATTTGCAAAATTGAGAAACAGTATGTTGCCACGAAACAGCACCAACACCATTGAAATATGTACAGTATGAATCTCGGATGTTCTGGGCAGTAACTGAAGCGTTCCCACCAGTGCACTCTAGTGGAATCAGTGCACTCCCACCCACAGTTTCACGCCACTGGCCCTCCCGAAAAGATCCACCAATCGTATCGTCCCTGTCAAGCAAATCCTCAGGAGAGTATTGATGACGCACCGCCACCTTAGATCTTAAGAGATTGTGCAAGACACTGGTTGCTAATACAATTTTGCGAACTTTGGATGGGTCATATTTCATTGGGTGTCCATATATTTGAAACCTATTGGCCAGTATGCCGAACGCGTTTTCCACAGTTCGCCTCGCACGCGACAGTCTGTAATTGAAAACCCTTCGTTCCGGCGTTAGTTGGCGACCGGGATATGGTTTCATTAAGCAATCTTTGAGTCCAAAAGCTTCGTCTGCCACTATCCCAAAATGCAAAGCATCACCGTAATCGCGAGATACCGGCTCAGGAGGTGGCATATTCACTTAGTTTGAGTTTAGCAGCTGCTTTGATCTAGTTTTATTCCAAACCCCATCATCACTCACCCTTCCGTTGGTGCCCACATCAACAAATATAAACTTATAGTCCGCATTCACAAGGGCCCATTAGAACCATACATGGGCAAGGTCAAATGGGTTAGCCTACACCAGATTTTTGTCGTGCGTGAGTCCTTTAATGTTTGGTGGTTGGGGGGAGTCAATGAATATTTGCTTCGACTGCGTTTTTGAAATTGGTACGGAATTTGTTGTATATTGATCTATTTATTGCTTAATTACAGGCAGAAGAATTCATTCAATACGGTAGAAGAAAATTCAATTTTATAAACAAGTAGATATATACAATCAGCTTTCGGAATTCGGGTTTTTGAAAATCGGACCTTCGTAAATTTTGTGTATTTTTTCGAGTGCGATAATGTGTACGTATATATAATTCCGACTGCGTAAGATTACAATAATAACTTCTCAACGTTATAAACGCTATAAACACAAAAAACGCGTCGAATTTATGCGTTCTGGCTGGTTTTTATAAGGATAAGATTCTTAGCATCATTTTACGTTGCGTGCTCGTTGAATTATGGTGTTAAAGTATGAACAGCGAGCAAAAATCAGAAAAGCAGGGGGTCTAGGGGCGCAGCCCCCCAGAAGTTGAAGAAACATTAAGTTGTGCCAGAGTTGTGCAAACTGCGGTTGTGTAACGTTTCGGAAGAAGCTACGCGGCGGGGGCCCCCAGAAGCTGCTGAAAATAAGTACAAAGCTGCTGCTTTGTAAGTTGGAGAAAAATTAATGTTTTATGTTTAAAAAAATTAATTCATTAAATGTCAGAACTGAGATTGTACAAATTCTAGTTCTTGAAAAACTTTGCGCTTTTCCGTTTTTCCGGTTTGTTCCAACTTTTTGGATTTATTGACTATAACCTTTTTACAAACTTATTGGCTACGCAGTGGCGCACATACGAAATTTTTTCAGGGGGGGGGGCGGACCTCAAAAAAATTTGGGGGGTCTGGGGGTGAAGGCCACCAGAAGTTGAAAAATTTTTGAAAACAAGGTTGAAAATGGAAAAATAAGCGTAAATTAAGCAAAAGTCTAATAAATTTCGCGCCGAAGGCGCGAAACTTTTTGAAAATGTTAAAAAAAGTCGCTATTGAAAGGTTTAAAACGCTGAAATAATGGTAAATTAAGCAAAAGTGTAATAAATCTCGCGCCGAAGGCGCGAACATTTTTGAAATTTTATGCCCGCGCTACGCGCGGACAATAAAATTTTTCCTTTACGTCTATTTTCGGGGGGGGGGGGGGGCGCCCCCCCCCCTAAGTGCGCCCCTGTGGCTACGTACTAAGGTTCGAAGCTTTAGCTGCTGCTGGGGATGGTTCCATACGGACAAAACACCAATTGGCCAATTCACAATAGATATCCAGAACAGCTGGTGTTTGAGCTGGATGCGGAGCCCCCCAGAAGTTATTTAAAAGTTGCATTCCTTCAGCTTTCGTATTGAATATTTATTGTGCTAGATAGCAATTTTTGTGGCGCTAACTGCTTTTATGGTAAATGAGGTATATGTATACAAGAAACAATATTGAATAAAGGAAACGGTTTGGTTATATATATATACGCACTTAAAACTATTTTACGAATATTTGCATGCAGTAATGGAATGCGTGCAGAAGTATTTGCAGAAAAGAATGGAACACCAATAATCATGTCGCACTGCAGAAAACCATTGTAAATCATTGGGAAAAGCGGGGGTCTGAGGGTGGCAGCCCCCAGCTCAAAGCTAGAGCTTGGTTAAATATGCAAGGCTTGAAAACCATTTTTTCAGAGCATGTTTTGTTAAAATGTTTGAAAATCAATCTGGATTTTGTTATGACTGCGTATTTCTAAGCGTGGGTACTTTGAGTCTTGAGTCTGCATAAAAATTTTAAAAACGCAAGTCCTGCAGCGTTTGATTTTTCGAAAGCACGCGTACTACGTCTGCATGGGTATTTTGCAGCGGGCGTACTGTGACTGCGTGCGTGGGTATATATTTTGAAAGCGCGCGTCGTGCCTCTGCGTGGGTCCTTCATTTTGCCTTGCGTGGGTGCGTGAGTCCAGCCTACACCGGTGTAGGCGTGGTGTAGGTGTTGCCCATGCGTGATTAGAACCACACTAAAACCACCTTTATAGTCGTAGTAAAATGATCCACTATCCTTCAATGGCTACGTGCTTTCCATCTAAAGCACCGACGCAGTGGGGGAAATTCCATAACTCCTCAAACTGTTTAGCAACCAATTTCAGCTGATCTTCGCGTAAAACGGAGTAGATACCATCACAGGTTTCTGGAATGATACCACTTGCAGCGGAAACTGAGATTCGGAATTGGAACGATGGAGATCGTATACTTTCATCTAAAACAACAAAATATTTTGCATTTTATTGTTTTAGCTATCAAGTGAAGGCCAAGATTAACAGTCTCAGAACACTTTCGCACAGAAATGAAGAGAATAATGGCTGCTTTTCATTCAGGAGCCTCTGCAGACGATGTCCCTCCTAAATGGAAGCACTATCAGAGATTTCAGTTCCTCAGAGACAGTGTGTTGGAAACAGCTCAAGCCGAATCTTCGCTGGACAGTCCAAAACCATCGACACCAATAGCGGAGGACAGTGCAGATACTGATACTGCCGATCCGACCATCGATACTGAATCAAAGATGGAGTCGAAACCTCTAGAAACGCCATCTTTGCACAAGCGGGTTAAACGCAGCAGATCAAGCACCGGTGTTTTTTTCTAATTCTAATTTATTGCCAGCCAACAAAATTCACGAATGTAACAAGCAAAATAACTCACCAATATTTAGTATCAATAATATCAAACTACATCAATAACAAGTACAAATTCATGTTTCATCACATCACGTTATTGACCGACGATGGTGGAATTGGGCCTATTACAGACTGCAGATACTCGACCACCACTCGACCTTGATAAGGATGACATGAGGACCGCCGCCTACACTAAGCTCATGGAGCCAGAAAAAGAAGATGATGAATTTGATCCTTTTGGAAAAATTGTGGCTAAAGAGATTAGACAATTAAATCCTTTTCAGCAAAGTATTGTCAAGCTTGAGATTCAATCACTGCTCTACAAAATCAAATTTGTCCAGACCTTTTCGCAGTCAATGACCGTCTCTCCCAGCCCCAGCGGCATGCTCTCTTATTTTGCATGTGCCAGTACCCCTAGTCTATCTACCACTCCCACGCCTACATCAAGTGGGTATTCACTCACAGAGAGTCAAGGAAATGTGTATACTAACTTGGGTAACCTATAATAGTCTGTGTTTTACTTGCGGAAATGTGTATTTGTTGGTATTGCTACGATTTGTTGTTAAATGTTCTGTAGCCAGGTGGCGCAGAGTCAGGGCTAATCGTTCTTGCCCACTGATACATTCCCTCATAACAGTGTTCATCTTCTGGATCAAAGGCGAGATCCATAACGCCAGTTCTGTAAATGTATCTTCAGCCATAGGAATTCCGATCTTCCAAAACGAGTTCTCGGAGAAGATTTTCATGGCAACCGCGGGATTTTCGACGATGAATCTAATCCTTGACCCAAGGGCGTTTAGGTTTGGGTTTAAAATCACATTGAGATAATAAGAAAAACGCTAGTTTGCGCTTTCGACTGACCATCTGGCCTTTTCCTAGGCGAAAATTTCTGGTGGGAAGTCTGGGGGATCCCCTCCAAGGTCGGGGGGGCACGGATTTCTGGGGAGAAGAAGAAAAATATTTCGAAAAATGCTGAAAAATAGCCAGACTATTTTCTACGGGCGCAAATTCAAACTGGCGCCCAATTTGATCAAAATTTGGTCAAATTATTTGATGTCATTTTGACAGTGTAAACAGGCAATTTGATCAAATATTTTGCTGTCAAAAAATTTGATCAAATTTATTTGATGAGAATTTGATCGTGGATTTGATCCAGCGCTGGAGGGGGATGGCTGCAAATTTTTTGCAGCTCAAGAAAAATTTCGAATTATTTATTCGAAATTTGCAGCCATCCCCTGAAGGCTCCAGTATCCGTCAACAGCAGCAGCAGCTGCAACAACAACAACACCAACAACAACACCAACAACAGAAACAACTGCCCACACCTGCTAACAGCCACATCCACTTCAGCACTGGGGCCCTGGTTGAGGCCTGCTGTTAGTCCTAAAGGATGCTGGGAGCCCCCAGGGGTTAACAGGCGGGCGGTATGAACTTGATTTAATAAATAATTGCATATAAATAGTTGCTGTTTTTCTTGTTGTTGTTGTGATCGGTTTCGGTCTTTTTTCCAATGACTAGGTTTAAGTTTAACTAGGAATCCCAAAAGTAGGGTGGAATTTTGGCACAGGCTTAGGGGGTGAAAAAGGTCCCCCTGGTTCTTTTGTCAATGTAGTACTATCTGGTTAACTAATAACTAAAAAAGACTATGTAATTTAGGTTTGTTATAATAACACAGCACCGTGGAAACAGTAAACTCTCTTCATTAGGCTGATCAGATGTGAGAAGGTAGCATCTGCACCAATCGGCCGCAAACACGAAATTTGGGACCCTACAGGTCCATGGATATAGTTTTATCTTGACTTTAAAACTGCAATTGTTCAACCCAAACTTGTCTGTGGCCAGACGGCCACATAATAAGTTAGTATATTAATGCTGTGCTTTACCCTCCATGGTTATAATTTCTAATTGTGTTATCCGAGATTTGCAAGGAGTTGGCCGTCCTTTGGGGGGAAACCCCTAACTGATGGAGCCAACGGATGAACACGATGCGGTGAAAGCAGCGTGGTCATTTCTGCCCCGGCAGTACCCTTGATGACGCCTCGGATAATTGCATGCAGCAATTATTCAGTGCCGGATCTAGGCCCCAATCCGGTGAGGTAGAAATTTGGATCTGGCACTACCCCAACAAGCGAAAGCGACTGGGGTGTGGCAGTAAGCAAAAAAATTTGATCGTGTGAACCGGCCTTTACGTTGTTGCTGTATTTGTACGAGATTGTCTGACCCGAACTACATAATTTTTATATCGTTAAAAAAGCTTGTTCTACGCAACATAATGATATAAAATTATTGTTGTACAATTTTTCTAGCTCAAGTTATAGTGTTTAATTTGGGAAAAATGTCAGCCTTGTAAGTTTATATGCTGGAAGCCCCCCCAAAATTTCGCCCTTTATGTTTCGAACATCTTGCAAGCTTATTCTATTAGGATGAGCTGAGTGTCTTACTCTTCCTATTACAAACTCTAGCCCATACCAAGGTTACATTGAAAATCTCGCTAGTGGTGCTGTCACCTTAGGTTTAGGCTTAGAGTACAGCCGTTTAACACGTAAAGATCAAAAGGTCACCGACTAAATTTTCGAAAGTGGATAATTTTTTAGTGCCAATTGACTCGCTTCGACGTCCTGAGTCCGAAAATATAAATTTTGGATTCAACCAAAGTTCAACATTTGCTGTATTTTATATATGTATATAGGAAGAAAAATGTTTTTGGGTCAAGTAAACAATTCCCCCCCCCCAAATTCCCAAGTAAATTATTTCCCCCCAACGCTTTATCTCACTCAAAATTTGGCCCAATTGATTAAAAACTTTGTATGAGTGCATTCCAACACATGTCTGGTTGATTGGTAATGAAATTTTATAATTTTAAAAATTTGAAATTTTTAAATTTTATAATGGGGGACCAAGGGGAACCAAAAAATTTTTTTGTTTCCGATTTTGCTGAAAAGTTGTATATAGGGGTTTTCTGTGTCGTAGAACACGAATCTGAAGCCCGTTTTTCGATTCAGCTTTTCGTTAGTTTAGTATAAGCTTACATCTTAAGCTTACTACTTTAGCTTACACTGAACTAACGAAAAGCTGAATCGAAAAACGAGCTTCAGATTCGTGTTTTGTGTCACTGGAAACCCCTATATACAACTTGTCAGCAAGATCGGAGACAAAAATGTTTTTTGGTTTCCCTTTGCCCCCCTTAAAAAACTTAAAAATTTAAAATTTTTAAGTTTCTTTAAAATTTCATTACCAATCAAGCAAATATATGTTGGAATGCACCTACACAAAATTTGAGCTAAATTGGTGAAGTTTTGAGAAAGTTAGCATCAAGTAAACTAATTGAGGCTGGGGGGAGATTGTGTAATGAAGTGAGCAAGATCCGAGACACGATCTGGGGCCCGTTGCATAAAAGTTATTACTAATAAATTATTAGTGATTAGTTGATTAGTGTAGCAGTTTGATTGAAAATAACTAAAGTTGTGGAAGAGCCTGAGGGATATTCAATATGCCGTTTTGTAGCTTATGAGATGCTCTATCGAACTGTATATTCAAAACTGGTGTATAATTACAATTTGGACTGAGTCAACGTAAAAACCTTAAAAAATCGTGTTTTCTCTGTTATCTGTTATCAAAACTATTCAATAGAACAAGATTATTGAAAGTATTGACCATTTTTGGATTAGCCACTTCATTATCTACAAAATAATACCGAAACCGCCAAAATCTGTTGCCTCAATCAAAAGTTTTGCTCATTAATATTGCTGCACTAATCAACTAATCACTAATAAATTATTAGTAATAACTTTTATGCAACGGGCCCCTGCTCTAGGCTCTAATCTCTCAATTACACGGAAGGTCAGCACGTCTGCTCGCAATGAAACAGACTTAAGCACCAGATCTCTGAAAGGTGGTGTTCCAGAATCAGAGATTATCTGCAGCCAACCTTGGTAGGGGTCTTCGTCGGTGAGTTCGTCTGAGGCTCCTGATTTCCAAGTGAACAGCAAGCGGGGTCAGCACTTGCTTCTCGTTGACAGCACTGGATTTGGATAACTTCTGCACTGGATCTTCGAGATAGAGATTGCCAGGAAAACTTACTTGTGGTGATTCCGTCCTAGATTCCTGCGATTAGTGGCTGAACGGTAAACGCACCGTATTCGAAGGCAAACGCCCCTTTATTTGCTTGTAGTAAGACTCAACGGTAAACGCACCGTATTCGTAGGCAAGCGCGCCTTTCTTGCTCGTAATAAGACTCAGTAGCTAGCACACAGATGATTTAATGTTAATGAAACCGATACAATTATAATTATTACAAGTTATGCGTTCAATGAGAAAGCTACTAAAATACCAACGGTTCAGATACAATATAGTGTGATACAGTACAAATTTACTGTACCAGAGTTGCCAGATAATTCCCTTTAGGTTATTATTAATATTATTCCAATTTGGAATAATATTACAAACTTTGATTAAGTTATTGGGACACGGTCGAAACTCTTAACGCCTTTTACACCCGTCTAGTCTACTAGCTCTTTCTACCGATTACTTGACTCAAGTTCCCTATATGCTGTGTGTTACCCTATATGCTTGTGCTTTGTTACTCTTTATACGTCCCCTTACAGTAGGACTGTCAAACTAGTATCACAATAAGCTAATTTACTAATTATTAACATAGGGTCAGTCTTTGGGTGAGCCCCCGAAAGTCGGTCACCGCTTACGCTCCGACACACAGTTCAGGGATGCTATGTGAGATGGAATTTGAGGTGATCGAAACAGTTGGGTGGGAGTTGGGAAGTCCTTCCTTGCCTATCTCTTATTAATAGAAAACGGTCTTCTTGTCTTCGTTAGAAACTGGGACGTCGGGAGCTTAGGTTCTGGACAGGGGGGAATGATTTCCAGGGTAACGAAAGTGGTCAAAAGGTTAAGACACATTTTTGAGTACTTTGGGAGTTGACTGTTAAACGGTAAATCTGATAAAAGTTCCGGTTCACCCAAATGATCAGGTTTGAAGTATCTGCTACACTGTCTCTGCTCTCAATCCAACAACTTTGCCACTGCCGGTCAATGTACCTATCCGAGGTTCCACAATATGACTAAGTCTCAAGAATTCCAATGATTATCTGACTAGGACTGACTCCGTCCACTACTGATCCACAAGTTACTACTCCTGAGCAGGTTACTGACACAAATATCGCTCAATCGTCCAGATCCGGCAAGACAGCGTTGGCTTATCGTCCGCACCTGAATCAAATGGGTTAAAACCCATTAGTACATAGATGTGGTACCCGGCAACCATTACTCGTTCTTTTGCATTCCAGGCCCAAAATGTGCATTTTGGACCCTATTTGAACTTGTGAATTGACGAAATGACTCAAATCCGTAGATTATTGCCTTTTTGACAATGTTAGCCGTTTCGAATAATTGCTTGTCATCGAACGAGCCTTCTTGGCTATTTTTAGGTTGTATTTTGTTGAATTTGGTTGAGTTTCCTTGCTTGGACGAAATGATTCGTTATGTTTCTATTATTGGGTCCAATTGGGCCTGACTGAACTTGCAGTTGGGCGAAACGACTCAGAAAACGTATAAAAGTTCACTGTTTGCGCCTTATTTGAAAATTCGCTTGCTTCTACCTTTTTCTCGCACAAACCACCCCGCCTGGGCCGTTTTAGACTAAAACCAACAGATTCTAACAGAAGTTCGTAGGTTCTTTAGAGCAGACAAAATAACTGAACAATACTTGTATTTCCGGCCTGTTTTTGGCCCAATTTCGCTGTTTTACCACGGGAAATAGACTTATTTCCCGTGGTCCGCTGATTATCCCCAATATGAATGAAACTTGGCATTTTAAGTGAATTTCGAATGTTGGAAGATGGTCAAATACCTACTATTTACTGTAATCAGCCTAACTACTGCCTATCTACTTGCATATGTTAAATTACCGAAACTTACGTAATGCTAACTAAGAATTAACAACTGCTGATTATTTGACCTAACATTCTACAACTAATTATAGTCTAGCAAACTTAAACTGGACCAAAAGAGTGAATTTTGTGGAGAGTTTATTGTTCAAGTTAAGTATGACAATGTATATATTTTCTGAAAGCTCAGAAATCAGAGATTTCAAAAATTTTACAAAAATTCTAAAATTTTAGAATTTCAAATTTTAGAAATTTTAGAAACTGTAGGAAAAGAAAAAATAAACGAAAAGTAGTCGAGTTTGGTATCAAATGAATGGTCTCGTTCAGGAGAACGCGAATATGTATCAATTATGCGGATTTGGGGCGGCACGTGGTTCCAGCGGGCCCATATCCCGAAAAATAAAAGTTGCTCCAATCGCTACAAACTTGGGCTCATTTGAAAGCTCTCATCACGCTGAGTGATAGTTATAATTGGGTCATCGCTCAAGAATGCTGTCTGCGAAAGTTATTCCTCTTTAAACACCAAACATAGGTTGTTTTAACACTTTTCGAGGGTTTAACCCAGGCTTGCGAAAGCTGTGAGCTGAATCAAGTCAAGCCAGTGCACTACATTTTGTGTCTCATCATTATACACAACCACGTAAAAATTGCAGCTTTGGATCTTCATGCATGCGTAAGATAAGCTAATCTAAACAAACTTCAAAGGAACCGACACGGCGGCTTCTTTGAAGTTTGTTTAAGTTAGCTTATCTTACGCATTCATGAAGATCCAAAGCTGCAATTTTTACGTAGTTGTGTATAATGATGAGACGTAAAATGTAGCGCAATGGTTTGACTTGATTCAGCTCACAGCTTTCGCAAGCCTGGGTTAAACCCTCGAAAAGTGTTAAAACGACCTATTTTTGGTGTTTAAAGAGGAATAACTTTCGCAGACAGCATTTTTGAGCGATGACCCAATTATAACTTTCACTCAGCGTGATGAGAGCTTTCAAACGAACCCAAGTTTGTAGCGATATGAGCAACTTTTATTTTTCGGGATATGGGCCCGCTGGAACAACGTGCCGCCCCAAATCCGCATAACTGAGACATATTCGCGTTCTCCTGAACCAGACCTTTCATTTGATACCAAACTCGACTACTTTTCGTTTATTTTTTCTTTTCCTACAGTTTCTAAAATTTCTGAAATTTGAAATTATAAAATTTTAGAATTTTTTAAAATTTTTGAAATCCCTGATATCTGAGCTTTCAGAAAATATATACATTGTCATACTTAACTTGAATAATAAACTCTCCACAAAATTTACTCTTTTGGTCCAGTTTAAGTTTGCTAGACTTTAGTTTTCCTGCTTACATTAATTGTTAGATCTTAAAATAAAGTTAGTAGGCTGCTTTGTGAGTGAGTTTTCGCATATAATTAATTTTAATTAGTTTATACCAAAAATGCAAAAACTCACTCACTCACTGTCTCAGCAGCCATTCTACGCAGTCCCTACTTACCGACTTACCGACCTACCGAACTACTTCTACTTCTAAATCTACCTCCCACCTATCCTAGTGCCCTAACAGGGGACGTACCGAACAGCTATTCGATCCGGCGCTGGCAACCCCAGCAGCCAGCCGAGTGGAAGTCGCGCTTACAACCACCCTTTCACACGAGCACATGTCAGTACTCGTGCAAAACTGGCATATAAATTAGCAAAACTTTGATGAACACGAATTTGGACAAAAGTTACATATTCTTGTAGAGCTTGAAAAACTGAACATTTTTACGCTTACAGTACCGAAAAATACTCAATAGTTAGTGAGAAAAACATAATTAAAGTTAATTAATACCTGCGCAGGTTGTGTTCTGCGCAGGCTTAACATTTCTGTGTTAACGTTAACTTGGTTGTGCTAATTAGTTAGTGAAAATTAATTGGGGTAAAAGTTATACCGTTTTGTAGAGCTTGATGTGCTGAACATTTTCCTTTTTGAAACAGATCAAATCGTGCAGCTGTTGAAGAGAAAATCATGATCAAAGTTTATGCCTACATATGCGTAATTTGTGCATACTGCGTATTAGTTCAAACGCACACGTGCTGGGTTGCCGAATTGCTACGGTACATAAGCTAGCTTTAACGAGCCCTAGTTATAACCCGACTGGCTCAACTGGGTGAGCACTGGATCCCGCATCCAGAGGTCCTGAGTTCGAACCTCAGCACGGGTTTATTTCTTTTCTGTTAGCTTGGTTCACTCTTTTGTGTTTTAAAACTGAACATTGTAACCGACATAATTTAAACAATTAACTGAGATTAAACCTTGGACTAGTGACTATTTTAAACAAGATAATTGGTACACCTATCCTTAACTAAAACTACACCGAGTAAGCGCTTTTCTAGCTAATAATTTACCAACACGTCACAACTAGGATTACTTTCCTGAATTAAAGCTAAATGACCCACTAATCGGACATTGGCTGTGAGACACTTTAATTGTGGCGAATTTCCTGTTATTTTGCGCATTATTCCTGTTATAATTCCGACTCGGCTAGTTCTGGATTCCATGAATGCGGCTCATCCGCCCCCTAATCGCAGGACTACCTACACGGAAGACCGGAAACCCAACAGATTTACAGACCTAATACGGGGTCCCCGTGACCCTAGGCTGCAGAATCTGATTTAGACCACCGAATGTACCAATATCCATGCAAAATTCACACTACATTTACTCCAAAATTAACAGTTTCGCGTCAAACATACGTCTAGGTTTTAAGCAAAATAAATCCCTAGTTAGTTACGATTAGGGGCCAAATTGCTACTCAATTTGGCCCAGTTCCTGCCTAATATCTGAGTAGTTACGCTTTCATTCTGGCAATTCCAAGACCCTTATCGAACAAAGGGAGTTACATGGTATACCCTCATTCACACTCACAATTACACAATTTCTGTCTACAATTCACACTTTAGAAATGGGGCTAACCTTGGAACCTCACAATCCATAAGGAATTCACCCAAGTAGCCATTGCTACGTAAATTTAGGGATCACGTTCACACCGTTACCATCACAATCACACCAACAATTACACAAACAACTAGATGACATAATACGAATCCTAGTACTTTCCTATCTAAACCTATCTACTCTTTGCATGCACATTTTGGTCCTAATTTGAGATTAACTGACCTCTGTCTTAAGCTTGAAGTTCGTAAACTTTGTAAATTTGACAGAGGTTGAGAACTTTGAAACTTTGGTAATTTTTCGGAAAGCTGAACGAGTAATAATTGCTCAGGCAATTATTACAACAAGAACAGAATTACGCACATTTTCCGCTAAGGACAGCTTTGTTTTATTAAATTAATTTCGGGGAAGCCGGCCATTCCCCTGCAAACAGCTAAATAAATAATAATTAAAATAATTCTCGGGTTTTAGATCCTACTAGTTTTTGGGTTAGCCGACCTACACAAGATTACGATTCACAATTACGGACAATGTTTTTAACTTCAATAGCGCCTATTTTTGACAATTATGGCCGGCAATTCCTAATTGCCGGCTGTGGGGAGAAACTGTTCCTTATCTAGCTCAGTTCTAACATGAGGTCGTAACCAAGGGACCTCCTGACTCAACTCAGGGGAGGGTCCCCACTCAAAATCCCGACTCTTTACAAAACCCCGAAGAAATACATATAAAAAGGCAAAAATTGGGCATGAAGCCCCTACTAAAATTAAGGGCCAATTAGGCCGTGGCTTGATTAGACAAAATTAATTTAAATTAAGGCCCGAGGGCCAAGAAAAACGAGTTTCTATGCCAAAGGGGCCTTTTTTAAAGTCCTACCCTGCGTTCCCAATGTGCGATCTCTGGCCGAGCATAGTACGCTCAAGTGGCCCTCAATGTGTGGTGTTTGCTGTTGCGCTCAGATCATCTCCTCTGACCTGTGTGGGTCAGAGGAGGTTCCTAACTCGCGTCCTATGGAGGTGCTAAATGCGTTGGGGATTCTCCGGCCAAAACGCTGGCACACCAGGAGAGCGCATTTTGAAGGGGGGGAATACACGCCCTTTCTCGGTCGGACCTCAAGCAAACACTGACTAAAATTTTGAATTTTCCAGTGAGCTGACAGGAGTCTGACAGCTCACTGACCTTATGGCTTTTGCCGGGGCCTCTTTGAAGAAAGCAGGATTTCCAGAACTTTCTGGAAATCTTCTTTGTGAATTGCTGACCCTACGCAAGCTGTTTGCGCGCCTGGTCCGCCGGAATGGAGATTAATGGTAATTTGGAGTTATAGCCCTCCAACGGACCCCTTGTTTGATGAATTTCCCAAGCTAAATTTTGGGGAAACTTTCCAGACTTTTTGGTTAACACATAAAGGTAACCAAAGGGGAAATTTGCTGCTTAGAAATCAAGTTTCATGAAGTAAAAAATGATTTTTACAAATTAAAGGCCTCCCGGGGCCCATTATGCAAAACTAAATATTAAGTGTTAATTTACCCGTATTATTTAATAAATTTTATGTTTATTGCTTTTAGGTGCTCCCTTGTTTCCAAGCCCCTTTCTTTCCTCTTGGGCGTGACCTTTCGGCCGAGAACAAGGGAGGCCGCTCGTTAATCCTAGCAACAATTGCTCTCCCTCGCTGGAACTTAGAGTCTCTACCGGAGGAGACAGGAGGGCAATTGTTGCGCAAAATTTAGTGCATACAAAGAATTGCGTAAGTTTTTAGCTAATGAATACTAAATACAAATATTCTACGTATAAAACTACCTAAGATTAACTTAATTTTGTTTCATTCTATTTATTTGGGAGGGGGTTAAGCCCCCTCCGAACCTATTTTCACACCTAAGGTGTATAGTAACTCCTTCTCAGCGAGGCAAGTCTTTGCTGGGTGAGGGCCAACAGAAGCCCAGAGAATGAATGGAAGGATGAATGAAAGTAACAACACGTAATTGCTATATCTTATTACAAAGGTTACATAAGGCCAATATTATGAAATTAAAACGTAATCACTCAAAACTTTTCTGGCCTGTATCTTTCGCAATATTGAGAGTTAAAAGACCGGGTTTGGACTTTTAGAATCAGGAAAGAATTGCCTTTCAGATAAGCCTAAGTTGTATTTTTGTCAAAAATCTCCAAATTTCACTGATTATTACCTAATTACTACCAATTAGACCTAACTAACACCTATTAATGTCCATTAACATTATTTCGGATCTTTTGCGCTTTTCCCTCCAGCCCTAACTTTTGATTTTTTTGACCAATAACTTTGAAATTTGGTGTGGCTGCATACTGGAGGCTGCTGAATTCAAAAATTCAAAAATTTTAAAATTTTAAAAATTTTTTAAAAAATTTAAATTTTTGTTTGGTAAGGGGGGACCAAGGGGAACCAAAAAATTTTTTGAAAAACATTTTGCTGCAAACTTGCATACAGGGGTTTTCTGGGGCGCTGAGCACGAATCTGAAATCCGTTTTTCGATTCAGCTTTTCGTTAGCTCAGTATAAGCTAAAGCTGTAAGCTTGACATGTAAGCTTATAGTGAGCTAACGCATGCATGCACCCCTGTATGCAAGTTTGCAGCAAAATGTTTTTCAAAAAATTTTTTGGTTCCCCTTGGTCCCCCCTTACCAAACAAAAATTTAAATTTTTTAAAAATTTTTTAAAATTTTAAAATTTTTGAATTTTTGAATTCAGCAGCCTCCAGTATGCAGCCACACCAAATTTCAAAGTTATTGGTCAAAAAAATCAAAAGTTAGGGCTGGGGGGGGAAAGCGCAAAAGATCCATTATTTCATGCGACTAACTAGCGAATAATTACGTTTTAGTGACCCATCTTCCAACATGTGAACTGAGTGGCCGTATAAGGCGTCTTTTAACAGAGTTTTCTATGACAAATTACTGCTTCTTATACAACACGTTCCTTAAACTTTTATCTATAAACTTCATTAATTTTAGCTTATCTTGATGAGAATTTCGGAATACTTCTAGCAACAGGAGGCCTTGTAAGGCCTAGGAAGAGTAACGACTCCTCCGTTACTTAATCAGACACTATGATTGGGCCTATTACTGACCCGGGAAGGGTAACGACCCCTCAGTTATTAGTTAATAACCTGATTAACCCTTATTAAGCCGTATTCTGCTGACATCCTATCCTATTCTTGCGTCATTTGCGCGGGTTGCACTGCTACTTCTAACCTTATTCCCTAACCGCACTAGAACCTATGTCCCTATTAGTGGATTTCTGGGTGTTTTGAACCGACTGGTACTAGCATAATTACCAATAAACATTATAATTGCTTGGACGTTCCCATACTACATTCTAGGTTCTGAGCAACAGATTTTCGCAAAATGCAACAACAACAACTCCATTTCAGATCACAATCCACGTTTTAATGAGTTTTCTTAACTTTTTGAGTTTTTATTCATCCATAACATTACAATTGTTTACTTGATCCATGTTTTTGATCCCTTTGATCCCGCATTAATAACTTAAAAAATCAGCCTGTAGTATACCTTAGCCCTCATTCAGTCAAAGACATGACAAAGGTAGGCTTAACAGCGAGCTAATGGTCAAGTACACAGTGTAATGCTAGTAGAAGGCAACCTGACTACTAAGCACTACGAGTGGGAACTGCGCGCTAGGAAACAGCAGACCTGAAGGAGATGTTGTTCCAGTCGACCTGTAGCAACAACCTCGCCAAACTAGCTAATGGAACAACAGTGACCCTAACTCAGATTTATACAAGACAATACCACAAAAATACGCTCAACCTAGTCTCAGACTGCCAGATTTCTAACTACCTAACTGCCTACCGAACAATAAATACTATGGCCTAATTCTACAAATAATTGGAGACCTTATTTACTTTTTAAACCTAACTAAAATATTTTCACAAGACGATTAAAATTAGTTTCACAAGTCCAAACAAAGCTAATCAAAACAATTGACCGCACCAATATTCAAAACAATTACTTGACAACTTACTAATTTACCATTCCAGAAACTACAGAAAAGAAAGGACAACCAATAATTTCCATAAAAGTCCAGAGCACATAAAATGAGACAAATAATGGAGGATTGATTTGGCCGGAACGACCTAAATCGGGGGACTGTTAAATATAATAGAATGGGGCCAAAACTGCATACGTGACTAACCAGTATAACTAAACAAAGACCTAGGTAGACTAGTGCCGGAGGGACCCAAGGAAAGTTAACATATAAAAGAAAAACAGGGGACAGTCAAAGTATGTAACGCGAGCAGTAAAGAAAAACGCCACTTGACTCCGTGAAAGAAAACTAAAAGACTGACTACTTTTCATTCTTACATCGGACCACCCCCCTAAATAGCCAATCAGATGAGAGTATTGATTTTTGAGAGAGGCCTGGAAAGTTTTCATTGGATAAAGGTTCCTATCTAGTTTTGTGACTCGAAAGCGCCGCCTAGCGGCTGAATAAAAACACGTTATTAAAAACCAGTTTGGGAACAAATCTCAGCACATGAATTTCAAACACATAAATTTCTTAACATTTGCAAAAACACACATACGTACATTCATACAACAAACACACTAAAAACACATCAGACACGCCCACCCATTACAACTCCCCAGGGCTTACCGCCCGAGCTCCTGCGAGGGAACCTCGTAAGGAAAAAAAATCATGTAACGTTGAACAAAGAGAAATTTTAAATGAATTTTGGTAAGGTCTCCAAAAGGTTAAGGAACAAAAACAACACGTTAAAGCAATACTAAACAAGTAAAAACAACAATTCCAATGGAAAAACGAAGCATAATACCAGAATATGTTACTAAAAGCACCTAAGACCCGAGCCAGTACAAGGGGACAATAAGAATAGAAGCAAATAAGAAAAACACAATGGCGCGTGGACCATGCCATGAGAAAAAGCCACGGGGACAGGAGCGCCAGAGGGACCCTCTGGCCGAAACGACCAGGTGAAACAAGCAAAAACCACCAAAACCAATCCCAGAAATTCAAGAACCCGGATGCCAGCTTCGTATAGGGCAATTCAGCTAAGGTGCGGAGGTTACCTCCCGCTAAGCTCAAGAGTGCGCAGAATCTCGGCTGGGTGGGTTCAGGGTGCCTAAACCTCGCTGGACTAACTCAGTTCCATTCGGCTCTTCTACAAAATTTTAAGTAAGATGTAAGAGAATAAGAATATAATTTCCGGTGTTTCGCGTAAAAGAGGGGACGAGCTTTATATGGAGTCTTTAGAATAATAATTAAATAAAATTAAAAGGGTTATGAAAGAACCCTTACCATGCTAAAGCATGTATAAAGAAGGACCAACAGGGTACAAAAGAAGTCCCCAAGTACCCCGCAGGTACCAAAAATAATATTAATTTAAAATAGGGATAGGTTAGGAATTCTGAAGAAAGAAAGCGCGAAACACCAATTTAGAAATAAAGTTCCCTAATAAAAATAAAAATTTTATAGATGAGCCTCCCAACCGCGCTGCAGGCCTTACTGGGGATGGGGGCATATATATCGGGTGCTACTTTGGCGCACTGGTCCGGGGTAACAAAACTGACATCATTTCCTTCGAACGAACCCGAAATTTAGGGCGGAAAACGTTGGGCCAACTAAAAGATATACGTACAAAAGAATTTTAACGAAAAACGTGGCGGCATGAGAAAGGGAATTTCCAAGGGACAAGAATTAAAATTTTGAGACGCAATACTGGCTAGGGCCTTCGGCCAAAACGACTAGTAGAACCCCAAATACCAAACCCGTTAGATAAAATAGAAAAGAATTCAAGAAAAGATAAGTCAAAATTTTGGTAAAACTTTTTGGTTAAGACTAGCACTACACACATATTATGCATAAAACCGTACAAAATACCCGCAAGAAGACAAAACCGTTAAGAGTTAAACAAAGCAGGCTAAGTTTAGACAAAAATTTATAAATGTTAGCTTCAAAGAGGTTATTGAAGTGATTTTAAAATATGCTTCAAGGGGTTAATAAAAGTAGTTTAGAATGAGCTTCAAGGAGTTAATAAAAGTATTTTTAGAATAGACTCACGGAAAAGGTAAAATATTTTAGTAGGCTTCAAAAGAGATAAAATTTTTAGTAATAAAAGTACGCATCCAGAATAAAATATACATATCTAGAAACACTCATAGGTAAACAAAGCATAAAATAGTGGCATACAAGAAAATTGGTATTAGCACAAAGAAAACTATTATATATGACAAGAACATAGATATACAGTAATACAAAAGATACAAAATTTCACAAATTGGCAACAATTTTCTTCTTTGGGCATCAAATATAGATATAGGGGGAGGGGAAGCGTCCATTTCGCATAAGTGTAACGTCCAAATGTTGAGCAATCTTCATCGGGTTAAATGTCACAATAGGGATAGTCTTCATAATAGGGAATGTCAAAATAAGGAAGCTTCATAGTTGAGCAATCATAATTGGCAGTCAATATAAAGGTCATCCAAATTGAGCAAGACATCATCAGGTATTTCAGAATTGAGTAATAGAAAGTCACATCCGGTTAAAGTCAAATTAAGGTAAAGTCCCAATTAGGTAGAAATGTCACATCCGGGGAAATAGTCCAAATAGGTCGCCCAGGGAAATGAACGACCAGACAGGGGAGGGTAAATGATAACCAATGGGTAAGGGAAACGCATCCGCCGATAGTAAAAGATTAAACATCCGCCGAAATAGTGGAAGGTTAATAAACGTCCGCCGAATTCAGGATAAGAAACCACCGCCGGAGCTTCATGATGGAGAAGAACCGTACAAATGGGGCACGAATGTTTACTGTATACTCGTAACGGGTATACAAAGACCAAGGAGATGACCGGTTACCGGTCAT
>JASAND010022532.1:0-12798 GCA_030248195.1 Trissonchulus latispiculum | reverse complement strand
AGTGTGGGCCCATGGGGGAGTACAAAATATATGAAAATGAGAAAAATCGGAGATGGTCGAAAATTGGCGACCTCCCTCCTCCTTTTAAGGCGTTTTGTCTTCCGTGGGTCAGTCATGAAAGACTGGCATATGTATTTCTTTTAATTTATATATCATTCTATATTCTATCTAGCCGTTTTTATTTCAGACTTAATTTGAATCTATATTTTTGTGTCTGCAGATTCCAGTTCTAGCAAGAGACTAAGGGCTTTTTCGCGCAGAGAGTTAAGCAAGTTAAGAGAGTTAAAATTAACTCAATCCTTTTCGCTCACAGGGTTAAAAGAGTTAAACAGTTCATTTTAACTCACCTGCAGGGTTAAACAATTTAAAATTTTTTAACTCTACTCCTTTAATTCGCGCGCGAAAAGGTCCTAAGGGAGCAGCGTGGATATGCACAACAGGGAGAATTTCCCAATCTCGAGCATAGAGGACTGTCACTGTGCGAAACAGTTGTCCTGTCCTGCACGCGATAGTGTGCATTCAAATTGTCCACTTGCGGTTGTCGTTGTAGTATAGCTCAATTATATTGGCCTTTGCTACAAAGTTTAACTAACATCGACAGAGACATTATATAATATCTTCTTACAACAAGCAGAAGTTGTGTGCAAAACTTTTTGAGTAAGCTATGGAGCTGAGACTGTATCCCAGTCAGGGGCCGGCTACGCAGTCTAGCCTTTCGCTGAGCTTGCATATATAATTTCTCTGAAGATAATGTAGTCCAATGTCTGTAGATACTCAACTACATACCAGCTATTGTATTAGAAAGATGTGAAACGTTTGTTTTGAATTTAGCTAAAGACGGAGTTTCTAAGTATTTCTAAGAATTCCAAAATTTGACACTACTTCACTGAAAAAGTATTTCGGATGCCTATTGTCTAACCTATTGTATAGCCTGCCTATTGGCAATTGTCTATCTTAACAAAAATCACGAATAGCAGGTTCCTAATTTGCATATTGGACCTGAGTAAGATTAGAAGTTTGTTGACAGGATCTTGAAGCAGCCAACAATGTATATGTTACGTGCAATATTGAAAAGCGTGCAATTTTGAAATTGCACGATGTTTCCGTGCAATTTTGAAATTGCATGGTCTTATCGTGCAATTTTAAGATTGCACGGAAACTGCAGTGCAATTTTGAAATTGCATGGAGTTTCCGTGCAATTTGGAAATTGCACGGGCGTAACCGTGCAATATTGAAATACAAAATTTCAAGCCTCTGGTTTTAGTTTAATTGTATAAATGATAGCGCTCAGCAAGAAAATTTGCGCCATTTGTGGATTTATTGAATTCATTTGTAGAGTCTCCAGATTTTAAGCTTTTCATTATAAATTGTTAATTTGTTCATTGATCCTGGTAATTGCGTCTTGCCAAAATAAGAAATATTTTAATCATAGTTAAAGATTTACAAGTATATAATTAGGATCTTTCGGTATATAATTCGTTCTATATGAAGCTTTTACACTAAAATTTCATTAATTTGCCAGGACTTTTAGTTTCTTTTCCGATTAAATTTTTTACTTGACTTAACCAACATTTTAAAACCATTGAAGATTTTGTCCCGTTTTCAAAACTTAACAAGTCTCCCAAAAATTTTGGAACCATTTTGGTCAAATTTTAAATGTCTACTTCCAACTCAGGACTTACATGTGTCAAATCTGTTACAAGTTTTTCAAAATAATTTATCGAAAATTCGAATATGATTTATCAGTCATTTTAGTTTAAATCGGAAAGCATACAAAATCAAACTATCATACTTTGACACATACAAATGTTTTACATACTATGATTTGGATGTTTATATTGATGTTGATGTTTTTGAAAACAATAAATAGCAGGAACACTTACTCAACTTTTAACCAAAAGTTTAAACTTGTTAACGTAAATTAATTTGCTAAATACACAAATGGTATAAATTTTAAGAGTTAACATTGATACAAACAAATTAAAACCAAAGGCTTGAAATTTTGTATTTCAATATTGCACGGTTACGCCCTGCAATTTTAAAATTGCACGGAAACTCCATGCAATTTCAAAATTGCACGGTAGTTTCCGTGCAATTTCAAAATTGCACGGAAACATCGTGCAATTTCAAAATTGCACGCTTTTCAATATTGCACGTAACATATATACTTCACTGATATGCATACAACTATGAAACCAAACCCCCCATGTATGCTCAACACATGAACCAAATTAACGGCACAGTTTTAACGTGCAGCTGCGTAAAGCAGCTGTACAGAATAATGTATAATAGCCGGCTACGCTGAGGCGTAGCCGGAAAAATTTCGTTTGTACAGTTATATCAACACAAACCCTGAAGACAAACATTACAAAATTTCTAGTCAATTTCCAGAGGACAGTCTTGCTCAATTTCAGGCGTGGGAGGCAGAAGGCCATGTTCTTCAACAGGCAGCACTGTTTCATTGTATACTGTTTCGTACATTGGATTGCTGAATGTTGTAACCTTAAAAATATTAAACTACTATATATACATAATATCAAGAGTACGTAATAACTAGGAGTGTGTACCAGGTACTCATTTGTGTACTAGGTACTCATTTGTGGGAGGGGTCACTGGGGTCTAATTTGTGTAGGGGGTTAGCCGTTATCGTGCAGATCATGTCCCCGGCCTTAATAATTAGGAGTGTGACGCTTGTCACACTTTTAGTTATTATGTACTCTTGATAATACTTGATAATACTGTGCAAATCTTAGCTAATCGACGGTGGGAGACTTGACTTAAATTCACTTCAATTCCTTACTCCCTTTTGATCCCTGACCCAATTCCAACTCAGCATGTAAACTATAAAAAAACAGATGATCGCTACGCCAAAGGCTTTTGTATTATCACGAAACTGGCCACTTCGACTCTCAAGTAAAGACATAGACCGCTGCTAGCTCCCAGCTTGAAATGGAGAGGTAAAACGGCCCCGATCCCGATTACTGGAGCTCGTCAATTGTATTACGTCCCATAAGTGTACCTGCGTGGAACTTGGCTCTGGTTCATCGTCCTCATTGTTATTAAAGGCGACATTGTTGACTATATCTTCCCCGTCAGTCATTCGTCGATGTTTAAATTGATCGTCCACACTAAAACAAGTTTCAAAAGTTATGGACACTTTGATACAGATTCTGTCTTTTCTTTTCGGTTGTGGTACATATGAATTGAAATAAAAATTTTGATAAGTAGGCGACTAAATTTGACAACTGTCGTCAGTTTTAACTGTCATTTTACAGTGGAACCGAAGTAACGCAAAGGAACGGATATTATAGCACACCGACTGAAACTGATACTAGCATGGTAAAGACCTAAAACTAGTGATGTTTACGCTGGCCTGTTTAGTTTCAGTTTCAGTTTCAGCTCTTGGTTTAGCTTAGTTTCAGTTTCAGTTACAGCTCCAAATCTGTTATAGTTTCAGTTTCAGTTTCAGTTTCAGCTTCAGTTTCAGCTCCAAATCTGTTAGTGTTTCAGTTTCAGTTTCAGTTTCAATTTCAGTTTCAGTTTCAGCTCTGATTAAAATGAGTTTCAGCATTAGTTTCAGTTTCAGCTCCAAATTTGTTATAGTATATATAAGTTTCAGTTTCAGCTCTGACTAAAATGGGTTTCAGCTTTTTGTTCTCTATGTTATTTTTATGTTAATGCTAATAAATTTATCAAATAATCCTAATTTAGCTTCCATTCCTAATTCTGAACTTTCACATAATATCATGTTTGTGGCGGCAGCCGGCAGGACACTGCGAGCCGGTATCTCGGTGAATTTGTTCCATGAAAAAAATCAAGAACATAAAGCATAAATTATCTGCTACCAACCATTTTATATTTCCTAATGAACAACACAGTTTTAGGCTAAAACTAGGGTTTCAATACAGAAGCAGTTTCAGTCTATCCGCAAAACGTAAAGATTTGAAAGTTTTACGCGACTATATGTTACATGTTATTAATATTCCACCTGAGGCTAAATAGCCATCGCGTTAATGTTGTACTCTTGATGTTATATATGACCATATTACATAGCTCTGAGCTGAATGCTGAAAAGTGCGTTTTCGGGAATGAACTGAAACTTACTGAAACTCCGACAGAAATTAAAACTGAAACTGAAATTGGTTTATGTTGCCGATGCCGACTGAAACTTAAACTGGAACTGAAACTACTTCGGTTCTCCCACAGAAACTGATCCGGAAACTGAAATAGCCTGCTGAAACTGTACTCCGGAAAGCAGACTAGCAGATGGAACATTTATTAAGAATTATTCTTCTACTGAGCTTGTATATACTTTGCTCTTTTAGGGTTGTACCTGGTGTATGCCAGAATCAACAAGTTTAAGTGAATATATTTAAGGTGGTGATTCCTTTTGGAGACATCAACTTTGAACCACTATTATTCATTCATTATTTGGAGTTAAGAAGTCATCTTTATATCAAAATGTAGCTTAACATTTTCTCTTTTTAATGAGTACAATGAATCTAAGTTTGGCTTTCCAAAATGTTTTTCCTGTATTTTAGAAGAAGTATAATTTTTCAGATCTTTTGCAGGCTGAAGTAAATTTTTTCGCAGGACATCGGTTAGAGCATTCGATACCTCTATCAAATAGCTGGGGACCCTTTTTTAGTTATTGTGATATCGCTCTTCGTTATGGAGAAATAAACTAAAATGTCTGCGCAACCTGGATTTTGCCTACTTTTCACTACTTTGGCAAGCCACTACTTCACTTAGAAAGCAGCTATCGGGGCAACTAAAAAAGGGTCCCGGGGTATTTTTGTGTAGAACACATCTGCTAAGTGGCAACTCTCTAGCTTGCATACTAAATTCTGCACAATCGCTGGAAAAAATTTGGTCGTGTTTTTGCAAAAACTACATTTTTTGTGATAGCAGCCTAAGGGATAGCAATTGTACGATGGTCATGCCTCCGATAATTGGCCTCTGTGAGACCTTTAAATTGACACCCTTAGTTAAATTTTACGGCTTTCGTAGCTCAAGAAGTAGTGGATTATTTGATTTCTGCAGAAAGGACAAGTTTTTGACGCCAAAATAAGAAAATTGGCTATATCTCACGATAGGGAAAAGCTAGGAAGTTCCTTCCAAAAGCAAAATTCTAGAGTTTAACGAGTTCTTTCGAATGGATATAGTCATAGCCATGCAGCTGCTGCCAGACTTTCAGAAATTGGCAAAAACCGCCCTGAACGCAAATGTTGAATTTTTGAAGCGCGATTGCGCAGAGGGTGTTAGAACGCTAAAACAACTTATTTTGGAAAGTTTCGTTGAATTTCATCCTGGTTTACGCCGTCAATCAACAATATGTGCCCAAAAGGAATCACCACCTTAAGTGCACAAGTCTTCATGTTCTTGTTTAACCGTGCTCATACTGCAACATATCTGAATGATCGAAAAAATCGTTAACGCCATTATGTAAACTGTACTGAAATACTCTTGACACTTAATTCGCTTTGAACTTTCATAGAAATGTAAGTATAATTTTACTTGGTAAAAACACAAATATTCTGTCATACCTTCTTTTTCTCCTAATAAATACCATATAGAAGACAATTATTCCAATGAAAATAACCAAAACAAGCGGAATCACTATTAGAGCGATACCTGGAAATAAAAATGTAAATGTCCATGGCTCAACTCATTATATAATAAATGCAAGTAAATGAAAACTAGTTCAGAATTCAAGATGAAGAATCAAAATTAAAAAATTTGTAGATTATAAAATTTTATTTTTTGAAAGAAGAGGTTAACTGAGGTAATCAAGCTTTTTCTGAGTATGGGTGACCCCGTGACCATGTCTCTGATAATCTCTTATCCCAGCTTCGTGCGTATTCTTCTTGTTTTCATGGTAACTAGGTTGTGTGGTCAAGCAGCATTTTTTAAAACAAATTTTGTTCCAGGTACTCTTGGTTGCAGCTACATATGTGTGAATTTCTTCAGGCAACCAATCCTCAGCAGGTTTGTCGGAATAAGTACCTACTGAAGACGGATGGGATGGTAAAGACTCGATGGTGCTCGATTTCAACTCACCACTTCCAAATTGAGCATCAGATCCGACTGTGGCTGATCTATTCCCGAGAGCCACACTACATCGAGCACCGCTGCGAGAAGGTGGACATCGGTCATGTCGCATTTTATAGAATAAGGCGTCCAAGTCATGAGTATTATGTTGAAAACTCATGACAAAAATGTTCAGTGATGTCAGAGAACATAATGAACCACACTCAGTTTCTAAAGGTTTCTACAGGGTAGGTAGGGCTGCTGCTCGCATAAAATTATAAAATTAGCTGAAATGTAAATAAGAAAGAAGAAAGTCATTATAACTTGTTGCAAACAAAGCAAACTAACAAACGTTTTGTTCGAAAAACTAGATCAGTGATAAACGTCATAAACATATGTAGCCCATCAACCAACATCTACACATAACATAATATAAGTGTTAAAAATCCCTTGCGATCGAGACGTGGATTTGAAAAAATAAAAAACTGTTACTGAATCTATTAGAAATTTTGTGTTTGTAGGTTTTTACTTTTTTTGTAAGTGGTTCAGTATTATTGTGGTTCATCTTGTGAACCGAAAAATGCTGCTCTCCGCAGACTGCAAAAGTCAAGAAGCGGAGAAGCGAAGACCAAGGATAGAAAACTTGGCCCCCAAACCAGACTGCCGTGCCGTGCGGTTATTTCAGTCACCCGCAAGGCAACGGAAGTCGTCCTTTCCGACTACTGTTGCCCCCCGCTTGACAACAGTGACGAAGATGGCTGAAAAGCTAGTTGGCTTGCTCGTAAGCCTTGGGTGAAAAATAGGGCTGCAGAAAAGAGGAGGGAGGGGAAAGCGAGCGCTCAGGAAAGAAAGAAAGAAAAGTCCGCGGACTACACATAAATTTATCAAAGGTTAGTATGCGCATAGACACAGGGGGACCTTTTCACCCACCTCTGCCCATGCGCATTTCCTAAAGGTTTGTTTAAATTAAAATTAAATTTTCCTAGGGTGTTAGCTTATTTTGCTTGAGAGCTCAGTTGTTGCTTGATACCTTGATAAAGTTATAGCTGTGGTGTTAAATATAGGGAAATAACTTAACAATTGTCGCTACATCAAAAGTCTCTTCTCCTTCAAACAAGCTATGGCTTTTATAATGTCAAATTTAGTGCTCCAGATTAAATATTAATTAAATAAAATTAAAAATTAAATAACTAAGTAGCATCAAGATCTCAGGAGTATGAAAAACTCCCTGGGCTTTCGTGTGTCGCTTCTGCTCGCTTGTGCTAAGTTGAAAAAAGCGACACATGAAAGCGCAGCCGGCTCGCCTGTTCTTTCGTGTGTCGCTAATCTTCCTATGTGCTAAGTTGAAAAAAGCGACACACGAAAGCAGCGCCAAAAAACTACATTCGAAGCCATTTCCACAAAACCCAGTAATCAAAAATTTTAACCAAGGTAATAAGACAGATGAACTTATCAGATTTCTTCTTGTTGTTTTGGCGTATAATCAATTGAAATCTTATTTACCTCTGATTGTTGACTGTGTCCCGCAACGTAGGGCCTCTAACTGTGCCAAATTCCTGAGATGTAACATGGAAGTGCAATAAAAGATCTAAACTTATCTTTAAATCACAACTAGCCTCCATGAAGTAGACGATCCAGGTTTTACTTGATAGGTTAGTAGATAAGTAGCGGTCAGTGGCTCTGAATCTAGTGGTCTGTCAAAGAAGGTTTGTTCCACTCTTAAAAATTCCGATGTAATTTTGCTAAAACTGTTTACCTTTGATGTTTGTAATGCGACTCTCTGTATGATGTATGTTTTATGATTGGATTTTTTATTCCAGACTCCGGAGAAAGAAAGCGATTCCTAACTTTAAACCAATTCCGCTAACATGTCATGAAAATCATAAAACCTTATTCTGTGCAGTAATTCTGAGCTTCTCTTCCGTGGGGGCGAACGTTGGATAAAACACAGGCCACTGGAAGGAAGTTCGCATTAATAAATAATGAAGGGACTACCCTGCCTGCCTGATTTTCAAGACAAACAGATAATAGAGAGAAGCTTTTACAAGTATTAATTGAAGTCAGCAAAGAATTTGGCTTTAAACTTGGACGTTTTCGAGCAGTCCAGTCTAAACTGACCTATCTTGGTCTCATTTCAAAACTCTAAAGGTGACAGGTACGATAGTTTGCGTCGTATTGCTGACACATTGTTGACATGGACATCTGACATATTGTATTTATGAGGCCTTTCTCTACTGTGACATATTAAAGCACAAAGCACAAAAGCTCAAAGCACAAAATCACATAGTGAGCTGAAAACGTCATAGCTTATAGCAAACCTTGTACTAAAGTTAGATACCTACATCCACAACCTATTTCCATCAAAGAAATTAGCAATGATTTTAATGCCAACTTAATTGGATGCTCTTTCTGAAGCCAATAGAAAAGGGAAAAACTAATAGCCAGGCTTGTCTGACCTACAAAGTGGTGAAATTCACAGTTTTCTTTTCCAAGCAGCCCTGAAGAAAGATGGCCAAAATGGAACTTGACTACTGTCTAGACCAACTCAACTCTTTTCAACTTGCACCGCTCCTTCCTGGAATCCAATTAAATCTAATTGATAAATAAATAGCTTATGGAGCTAAAAACTTTTTCTTAAAACATGACCTAAGAATGCTGACTTAAGAATAAACAGCAGAAAAATTAGTGATTTGAGTCTGGTTAAATTCATGTCGGGTCGGTGAAAATTCTTCGATGTAAAATTATTTTTGCAGAATTCTCATTAATTTGCTAAATTGGCTGCTTTAGCCATTGTGTCAGGTTAAGTTAAACGCATTCCTATACAGTTTTTATGAATATTAATGGCAAAATTTTCCTAGGAAAACTCAAGATTTAATGCCAGGACTTTGCTCCAGCTGAATTCCCTCAAACATTGACCTAATAAAATATGCCAAGAGGAGAAGCCAATTCTCTAGTGGTTCACAAATATGAATCTAATAGAATAGATATGTGATGGCGTTCTGTTCCAGTCTTCATTTAAATAGGGCACCAAACCAGCCAGCAAGCAATTGTTCCGTTGGTAACATCCTTTTTATAGCACAAAAAGGAGTCTTAATACAAAGATACAGGCTACCAGAAACCAGGAGACATTCCATAGCTGTGATTGGTTATCTAATGCTGTTATAATATTTGATTTGCTGTTAGATTGTATGTTTCATGAAGTTTAAAGCTGACCGTCCAAAGCCAAAAAGTCGTAACTAACATATTGGCCGAATTGGAGTTATGACCAACTACATACACAAAATTTTATGCTGAATTTAACTAGCTATCTTAGAACGACGTATCTTCATAATAAGATAATCGAAGTTCCCAAGGACTACGTGTGCCAATTTTGCCTATATTTACAAAAATAAATATTCCGATAGATAAATCCAGTCAAATAGTATCATTTGGCACAGTAGTCACAAATTTAAATTGATCTGATGAAAAAGTGTAGCACAATTTACATAAATGGTCATAGCAAAAATTAGTAAAAATGTAGTTACGTCTTTTTGGATTTGGACGGCAACACATGCGGACAGTACTGCGCTTTTCTATAAATGGTCCTCGTTTAAAGAGTGGGACTGCGAATCAGGTTCCTTTTAGCAATTATCGGATGGATGGCACCTCAGAAGGGGGTTTTAAATCGAATGCAAAAACTAATAAATGAAACGTTTACAACCTGATTCAGTGGAAATCCGCTGGAACAGGCCGTGACTTCCAAATCCAAGGGGGGATTCCCAAAGACGTCTTCGGCCGACAGAAACTTCAGGACCATCCAGCCCTGGTCTGAAGGCCACCGGCTGAACCAGCAGATTCCATCCTGGAACACTTCTAGAATCCACTGGAAATAAAACAAAGGCAAAGTACAATGTGCAAAAGAATTTTTAAAGGTGCAGAAAATTCTAATCATTTTTAGAACAATAAATGGGAGGACGAATTACCCCCTCTTTTAAAAAGGAAAATCTTTAAAAAATTTGATCAGAGGACTTAGCCTGACTTGACCACGGGTCAACTGGTCAAGCCAGGCACCCAAGATTAGAGGTTGGTCGATCTCCATTAAAAGTTCTAAACTTGAAAATCTACTCCTTATGTACACGGTCGCCACTTTTATGAAATTTAGGTTAAAAAAGAAAAGAGATTGCTAAGTTCGTGTTGAGTGTGTGATTTTGAAGTGTAAGAATAAAATTCTAGCAAAAGTAAATTTATTTCGAGACAGCAAACCTTGATACAAATAAATGCAGAAAATGACCGTGTGCAATAACCTTTTTAAATTAATATAAATAACCCAACTTTCCCTAACCAACCTTTAACCTTGGAAGATCCTCGGCTTCTTTTCCAATATTGATGTTGAATTTGAGTTCAATGGAATGCGACCCAAAAATGACGAAAATTCCCTCCCTTAAATACTGTTAAAACTAATTTGCATTTTACGAAAATGCCAAATTTCTAATTTGCATATTTGTTCCTAAGTTCGTATAGTTTTCAAACAAGGAAATTTCCACAACTGCTTACACAAATATAATAAATGTAATGTAGTGCAATAACGGTAATTAATAAATGTGTTTTTTTAAATTTGTTTCCCTGGAACTTTAGTTTTTAATTTATCCGTGCTTGTTTTAAAAGAAGTGCGAAAACACAATAAAAACACAAAAAAACCAGTGCTCCAAAAGGTGGCCGCCTTAACAAATTGGGTTACTTTGATTCCTTGCTAAAAACTAAAAATAAAGAGAAACGAAAACTGTAAATTTTGAGAAAAGTGCAAATTTTGTCTATTTTCGTCAAAATTCCTTAGTTTGGATTTTTCATTTTCATTTCTCCAGAACAAAAGACCCAAACACAACACCGCTAAAAATAGACCTAGGTAATTGTCCCAAAAGTAACGGCATGATGCTTTTATTTTAGGTGAAGTAGAAAAACTGTGTAAGTGAAGGGTGGCAGTCATTAAATAGCTGTCAACTGTAAACTTCCAACTAGGCTATGAGCTGCTGGCAATTTAACTAAATGGCTAAAATAGAGCCTTTTGGCCAAGTAGTCAAACACGGTGCCTTTTGCAACTGGGCTAGCCATTTGACTAAATAACTAAAATGTTTGAAGGTCAATTTGACTACTAGGATTCGACATGTACAATATATTTGTAGTTGGAAAAATTAGTTAAATAAAAATTGAACTATTTGAACGCCCGAAAGTCATGGAACTCGACTACGTGCTCACAGTGTGCAAAAAGATTTCTCTTACCACAAAATTATATCAGCGAAAGGAGTAAAATCCTTTTAATTAACTACTAAGCCGACATTTTATGTGATAAGGAACGCTAACGTTAGTGGGATTTATGAAATGCCCTAGGAGCTTTAGTAGCCTTTAAATTGAACAAAAACTGCCATTGACTTTGCTGTGTTAATTAAACAGTGTAAGCCCATGAAGTCACTCATAATTAAAAAGATAGTTTAATAAAAATCTGAGCCTTAGGCAAACCTAAAAATCCTTTTAAGCTACACAATGCACAAAGGCAGACAACACAATCACATTTTCAAACGCGTTTTTTAGTCAGTAATTCAATATAAATCAAAATAAAATCCTGATTCCTGAATTATGATACTGCACAGCTACAAAATCTTAATTTTTTGTAAAAGCTAGAACTAAAATTCGCCTGACATTGCAGAATTGTAATTCCTATAGAAACTTTCCTGTTTTTGAAAAATTCAATAAACTAAAATAAAATTTTAAAATTTTGGAAATTTTTGAATTTCAAATTTACTTTTTAAAACACTGAAAAACGGTCTTTAGGGGGAAGAAGATTTATCTCCCATGTAAAGTTAATTATATATATATATATATATATATATATATATATATATATATATATATATATATATATATATATATATATATATATATATATATATATATATATATATATATATATATATATATATATATATATATATATATATATATATATATATATATATATATATATATATATATATATATATATATATATATATATATATATATATATATATATATATATATATATATATATATATATATATATATATATATATATATATATATATATATATATATATATATATATATATATATATATATATATATATATATATATATATATATATATATATATATATATATATATATATATATATATATATATATATATATATATATATATATATATATATATATATATATATATATATATATATATATATATATATATATATATATATATATATATATATATATATATATATATATATATATATATATATATATATATATATATATATATATATATATATATATGTATATATATATATATATATATATATATATATATATATATATATATATATATATATATATATATATATATATATATATATATATATATATATATATATATATATATATATATATATATATATATATATATATATATATATATATATATATATATATATATGTATATATATATATATATATGTATATATATATATATATATATATATATATATATATATATATATATATATATATATATATATATATATGTGTATGTATATGTGTGTGTGTGTATGTATGTATAATAATAATAATAATAATAATAATAATAATAATAATATGTATGTATGTATATGTGTGTGTGTATGTATGTATGTATGTATGTATATATGTGTGTATGTATATCTGTATATATGTAAGTATATGTATATACATATATAT